>JAJOOR010010050.1:0-30612 GCA_036250505.1 Solanum acaule | reverse complement strand
CACCCACCCTCCCTACCACCCCACCCCACCCCCCAAAAAAATAATTTAAGTTGTTTTTAAAAAATATTTTCAACTTCAAAAAAAATTTCGCCCCTACCCTCGACCCCCCCGCCAACCCCCACACCCCAAAATAAAACTAAGTTTGTTTCTAAATAATATTTTCAATTTATAAAATTATTTTCTACTCTAGTAAAAATAAAAGATATTTCTCAAAAACATTTTTCATTCATAAATCAATCACTAAAAATCTTTTTACAAAAAATATTTTCTACTCAACAACCAAACATGAGAAAATAAGTCAAAAATCTATTTGTTTTCCAGGAAAACATTCCTTCATACCAAACACATCCTGAATGTTAGTTGAATTCCAAATAAATAAATATTAACAATATATAATGAAAAATAATAATCAACTCCAATATAAAATTACATCTAACCTTTAACCTTCACAACTAAGGGCTCCTCTTTCTCTTATGTGTTGGCTCCATTAGAGCTTGAAGAAGAATTTAAGTTGCTATCATTGAGTGTAGAAGTTATTATATTCTCATTTGCAAGCTGATCATCTAGTTTATCCCCATTAAATTGTTGTTGCAGATCTTGAGAAGTACCGCTAATGTTGCCAGTTTGTTGTCCTCGCAAGCTTGCCAACAATTCTTGTGTTGACTTCTTACTTATTTGTTTCATATGGAACTTATCCTGTAGAGATTACTTTAAATAAAAAAGCTTAAAGTAACCAGTAACTATTTTGCTTACATACCTGCAAAAAGCTTTCTCAGGATTCACAAAACTATAGAATTCATTAAAATGTAAGTTTTCATTCCAAGTCACTAACAATCAAGACAGGAAACCATACATACAATAAATTATGCAAAATATCTAACAGATAAGTAGATAAGTAAACTCAAAAAGAAAAACACACACAATTAATTAAAACATGCTCAGTAGAATAGAATCTTAGTTGTAATTCTCCAATTTCATAACAAGAGAACTGAACTAATCTCACATTCCTTCACTATCTCAATCATTTCCATCATCATCATCATCTCCATCACTTTCCCCATCATCTCCATTATTGTCACTTTCATAATGATCATTAGTGGAACCATTTTGTTCTTGTTCATCATGAATATCTCAGATTAATTGTAAGTCTTCTATATGTTTCCCATGAAAAGGTATGTCCTCCATTGATGTCTCCTCTAAATCAATAATATTTACATCTCACATATCATATATGTCTCTCGGCTTCATATGACAAACACAACACCAATCTTCATCAATTGGATCATCAACATAGTACACCATCATAGCATCAGTTGCAAGTATAAATGGTTCATCTGTTTCTTTTTCACCAGTGTGAATCAAACGGGAAAAGTTTACACTTGTAATTTCAAATTGATCTATCTTGATTCCCTTGTTATGTGTAGTTTCTACCCAAAGACATTTGAATAACACAACCTTTAACTTGCCATAATAATTTAATTCTATGATGTCAATCAATTTACCATAGTACATGTCATCACTTGAATGTTCAACAAATTCTCTACCATTTGAAAATCTTTTGGTAACAACAGACATAACATCACCACTATTTTGTGTTTTCAATCCTTGCTCCTTCCATATAGTGCGAAACTTAAATCCATGAATGTTATACTCCTTGAATCTCCTCACAACATTATTTGGTCCATTTACAAACAATTCGATTTCTGGCATAATATCCATGCCATTCTAACTTGCAACCTTTGTTATAAAATATATTAGGACAATCATATATAAATTATATGATTTTGAGTTTAAAAGGGAATGAAAAATTTGGAATCTTACATGTTCCTTAAACCACTCGTGAAAATGTTTGTGCACATATTCTTCCACAAATTTTGAGGAGTGTCTTTTCACACGATTCATCCTTGTGACCTCAATTCTAAAAGTCCTTAATGTTATTATAAAGCATATATTAAAATATAAAATACATTAGAATAAGAAAATGAACAATATGAAAGATCATATAACTTACTCTCGAAATGCATCAACTATTTCACAATTAGTTAATACATATCGGTGAGCTTGTATGATTTCCAAGGGAGATATGGATAGAGTTTTAATAGTGACAGAGAGAAGAAGCATGAAGACGGACTCTATCGGCAGAAGCACACCAATCCTAAACCCGTAGGAATTATAGTTTAACTTAACTTAGGATTTAGGTAGTTTGATATATTTAGAATTAGGAAAAGTATGAATTTTTATTCTAATTAGATTAGTGCAATAGGTCTATATTAAGACCCTCTGCATATGCGTATGAACCATTAGGAAAATTATACAAATAGACCATCTTTTCTTGCAAACTCTGCTCTTTAATTCTCATCAAATAGCCCCAACAGGCTTGCCGGAAACAAATTTGACAAGATAGGAGATTCAGTACTAGCATTTATTTCACTATCATCATCATTACGCCTTGGTCGATTAAACCTTGTTTCAATATCAACGTCCTCAAAATACATAGAACAATTAGTAAGGTTTTCCTCTGTAAGGCAGCCTTCAGCTATACAACCTTCTGTATCGGAATTGTTATGAACATAAGATTAAAAATGACTCATTCCCCTAACAATTTAAAACGAATCATAAGATTAGAAAAAAATTCAATATTATAGATTTACTAAGCAAAGAATATACCTTTCAACAAGGTACTATTGGAAAACTTATAAGCACAGCGGAAGCATACCAGAATCATACAACTTACATGAATAATAGACAACACATTGTTTATGCTAGAACAAGTACAATCATGTTAAAGCATATAAAATTTTCTGAAATTTAATTCACAAATTACCTCTTGAAACGTGAGCAGATACCTTCAAGTGAATCCACAAGCTAGTCGACAAGCTAGAACCTTTAAGCGAATCCATAACCTAGTCCACAAACTGGACCATAGTTCTGCAGTCTTCCACAGTGATCCCAAGTTAACTTCCGAACTCTCTCAATACTTCGGTGGGCAAGTATTTTATAGAAAACTTCATCTTCAAGGGTTAGAAGAATCTCTATTTATTGAGATTTGTTCTTAGTCCAAGGAAGAGAAGAAACACGGTCTTTCCTTAGAATAGAAAAAGACATGTACTTCTCCCTTTCCTTAAAATAGAAAAAGACATGTACTTCTCCCTTTCCTTAGAATAGAGAAAGGCACATACTTCTCCCTTTCCTTAGAATATATAAAGACACATACTTCTCCCTTTTCTTAGAATATAGAAAGAAACATACTTCTCTCATTTCTCCTTAGAATAGATTCTGAGTTCTAGTTAAATATGGGCACGATAGGGACCACATAATTATTTACTGAAGCTTCCTATTATGGAAATAATTCTAAATAATTAACTTCAAATATTCTTACCATAATAAATTACGAATCATTCTACTAGAAATTCATAATTGCACTACTCTATTTATATTTTGAAATTCCCCATTAAACACATATGTAATTACCTATATTAAGATTTAAAATACTAATCAATAAATTAAATTACTAACGAATTTAATTCAATGATTAATTTCCTTGAGAGCACTGCTTAACTTATTTCATGTGTCGAATTCTTAAATCCACTTGTAAGGTTTGACACAATGAAAATTTATAAGCTTCTCAAAAAGACATATCATCAATCTCTATATCGAGTCATGGATTTCATAAACTAACTTATTATTTCACCAATATATATTATCATCATCCAATCTACCAGGCATATTGACCCATCTTAGAATCTCACATTTTAATAAATCAAAACAATAATTAACATATACAGATCATAATATTTATATCAGGATTAAGAATATTAGTACATTTAATAGTTTAGAGAATATGCTTTTGTCAGTCAGTCTAAAGCGCGGCTATCTCTATTTGGTCTCTTTCAATACATACAAAATGCACTAGCACAAGAAGTTATAACTATATCATTCCCATAATCAAGATAAACTACATATAATCTTGTGCTACAATCGTACTGATGGTATGTCCAATTCCCATCTTAGATTGTGAACAAAAACTTTATACTTATAAGAACCGATGATTTAATCCTCTATGTATAAGCTTAAACTCTATACACTAAATAATCTACTATATAAGTAAATAAGCACCATAAACGAATATATGATCTATTAAAAATGAATAAATAATTATTCTATAATAAATACTATATCTAAACACATGGTTAATAGTATATATCCAACAATCTCCCACTTAGACTTTTAATCATCACTATTGTTATAATGTACTATATCTAAATGCATGGTTAATAGTATATATCCTAAAAATCTCCTACTAAGATATTTAATCTTGAAAATTGTTAGAATACTATTTCTAAACTCCTGATTAATAGTATATACCCTAACAATCTTCCACTTAGACTATTAACAATGCATTTACAACTTTCACATATATTACTTTTATATTTCTTATCAAAATGGTCTTACTAAGTTGTTTTCTTATGCAACTTTGACTTGCATCGCTTTGTTAGAGGACCTATCATGAAACCCTTCAACAGTTTACTTCTTTTGAGGAGTTCTATCATGAATGTCCTCTTAAACATACACAACCAATCTATCTTCGTTATGATTCTCACACTAGGATTAAATACTACTACAATAGTCAAACTTTCAAGTTCTTGAGTCTTAATATTTTCTTCAAAATCTTTCGGTATTGAAATATTACCAACTTTTTCATGTAGTGTTCTTTAATTTTCCCAACATCACTCTCACTACTTGAAGTAGTAGTTTTCTTATGTCTAGTAACGTTTTTTCCCACTACTTAAATGCAATAGAACGTCAATTTGGACAAACCGGTTAGATGTTCTTGAGCGTCTGAATTTAAAACTGACTCATTTGTTATTTCTTTGTTCAGTTCCTATAAAACTAGTTTACTTCTAGGAACATGGATTACTAAATAGTCCTTCTCTAGAAATTTGACATTTGTCTTAATAATTGCCTTATTTTCTTTAGAACAATAAAATAAAACTTCTTTCATTCTTTTATGATATTCAATTAAACACTCACATTTCATTCCTAATTTGAAAGGAATTGAATTCAAATGTGATCTGTAGTTCTTAGAGCATATCCCCAAAAGAAACAAAACAACAACGAAATAAGCCAATCATTAATCTTATCATCTTCATAAGAGTCTATTTCTTTTCTCTTTTACACCAATCTATTATAAAGTGTCTGGTGTAGACAATTGAAATGCAGTTAATCTATCAGATATGTGACTCATCAGCTCTGCAGATAGGTATACATCACTACAATCAAATTTTAGCGACTTTATATATTTTACATGATGTTATATTCATTTGTCATAAAATAATTTGAGTTTATCAAGACATTCTGACTTACAAAACATCAAAAAAAAAATCATATCATGAGTAACTTTCTGAAAAGCTCAGAATACTCAAATTCACCTCTTGCATGAATGATCATTTACCGCAGAAATCTGAATAGATTAATTTTAACTTATCACCACCTTTATTTCCTTTTTAAAAGGAAATGTCTCTTAGTCATTTTTATTTCTAAACATGACTCACATGTTGGTAGTGACTTCACTTTTAATGAACCATATGTCCATTCTTTAACCAACCTCAAATTTCTATCCAGGATAAATGACGTAGACACTAGTGTACAAATAAGTTTCATTCAATTTAAAAGATATTTTCTCTAATGAGTTTATGAGAGATAAAACTTAAAATAAATCCATACATCAATATACCATAAGAGATAACATATTTATCAAGCACAATAACAGAAGAGTTACAAAAAAAAAATTAAGTATCCATCTCTTATTTAGCTAGAAACGGAAAATAATATCTTCTAACATGAACATATACAATGCATTTTTTTTTAATTAATATTTTTCTCTATCGAAAGAAATACTTGAGTACTACTAAGTGAGTCTGTAAAGTCTATTAAGAATTTGAGATATAATACATTAAAAAGATCATAATATGTCGAATAATCCTAAATGACAAAATTTAGGGCTCATTTATACATATATATATATACATGCATCTCGAATAGCTAATCGATGGGATTGGAGAACTACTCATGATATACACATGTACAATGACCGATATTCACTCCATAAACTTATACATATCTAACTCAAATGGAGAGTCTATTGTTAGTTTAAGTCAAGTGAAAATCACCCTAGTTACATTGATCCAGTCATATATTACTCAGTTTAGGAGAGGTAATACAGATTATCAAAACTAGCAATCAAATACATAGTGACTAGTATTATTTTCATCTGATATGGAGAAAGGTCTAAGCCACCACATGAAACTAATAATTCACTACTATTTAGTCTTGGTAATCAAGGGAGAGACCCCTATAGCCAAATATGATAAAAAAACTCATATAACGATCATAAAAGAAATAATTCTTACTAGGTCGTTCTTAAGAATTTACCAAATTTCAAATCAATCAGACTCATTTTTTTGAATTCCAAAACTATGATTAATTTGATTGAAAATGTTATTTGGTCAAGATAGAATTTTAAATTTTTTTCGTTCAAAAATTCTTATCACATATCAGTATTTGTGAAATAGATACACGAATCAAGAACAAAGAACAGAATTCTAAAATGATTTACATTATTTGAATACTATTCTTCAACAATCAACATGTTTATGTATACATTGAACATTAAAATTCAAAACACCTCTCATGGATATTCATGCATCTTGAATGATAAATTTTGATGAAAAATAACTACTCATGCAACATACATATGTGATGTCAAATATTCACTCCAACAAATTTAGAACAAAAGCTAACTCAGATGGAGAGTATTATATGATGATTTATGTCAAGTGAATATCTTTATCCCTATATCATTGATCCAATTAAATATTACTCAGATAGGGAGAGTCGATACAGATTATCAAAACTAGATATTAAATGTTAATGACTTGTATTAATTTCATCAGATATGGAGAAAGGTCTAAGCCAATACATGAACTTAATACCTATCTAAAATTTAGTTATGAAAACCAATATGTCACTACCCAGGGGTACCCCTAGATGTACCATGGTGTATAGAGCCCCGAAGGAGTCCATACAAGCCACTTAGTCATCATAACATTAAGTATTAGAACAATAAAGAGTAAGAACACATTTAAGACCAAAATATATTTATAGAAAAGAATAAGTCTAACTCATGATATAGGGCCTAGCCCATATATGATGTTCAAAAGGGAAAGTACATGAATGGAAACTACAACAATAAAACTTCGTCCTTGAAGCATGAGGACTCACCAGGCTAGGGAACAAAGAAGATCCAATCTTTAGCCACAAGAATGTTCACCTCGAGTGCTGGATGCTACACTTAGGAATAATGTAGGAAAGAGTATGCATTAGTACAAAAATGCACTAAGTATGATAGCTATGCATAAAACATTTAAAACATGCTAAGAAGGACATTTTATTTCATGATATGCAATTTACCAAGTTTAAACATCACAATAGAAATAGTTGGAAAACATAGATCATAACATCATGGTCAATGCAAAATAAATCATCCTTAAGTCTTTGAACACATATGAGATACTTCTTTAAGTAACCTTAGTTCATTAGTCAACTTGTTGGGGGAGAATTAGCCTTAACCGACATAGAGACCATGTGAGTTAAAACATGATCACCCGGTGCCTCCCACACCGAAAAGGATTGTTCTACTTTCCTAAGGTAGAACCATGAACATCTAGCTTAAGTGGATCCACTAGATAATCAACCTATGGGGGAACATAGTTATGGGATAAGAAGATTGCTACTAGAAACCCTGCCTCTACTCACAGGAGAGCTTCCATCTCATTAGACTTCTTCTAGAAACCTAGCCTCTACTCACAAGAGAGCTTCTATCTCAATGTCAATATCCACTCGATGCTAAGCATAATTCCCATGGAATAGTATTTCCTTACTTATTCTGATTATTCATGGAAAGACATATCATCTTGTCAATCCAAGTTATTACATTAGGATAGGTCTTATTCATTGATTCAATTAGGTGAGAATAGTCTTTCAACCTAAGAATCCTTTCTATGTGAGAAAACCTTTCACATCCTGGTTGTAAGTGTTTTATGAGAATAACCTTTCATCAACACAACAACATTGGCATTTTACTCTCAAAGCACCCTTAAACATCTTCATAGGTTTCATAAGATCATGTATATTTTCATACTTTGCCCTTTCAAGGTTCAAAGCTACTTTCAATCACCAAATCTAGAATTCTAACATTAGATAGGGATTTTATCATAATTGAATGTAATTCAATTTCTTCATGCTTTAGACAATGAAACTCATCTTTCATAATCAACAACCCAACTCAATGATATCATTGTCACGCCCCGAGCCTAAACCCTGGGCAGGACTGGCACTCGAGAATCATTGTTGGCCCCAAGCGAACCCTTGGCCTGGCTTAGTTTCTCAGCGGAAGAGTTTTACTCAACAAAGATAGGTCTATGTAATAAACTAGAATGTTATAAGGGAACATTTATCTGGCCAATAAGGCAAACTCAAGTCTCAAAACATTAGCCAATAACATCGTAAAGACAACTAAACTAACTGACAATCTATCTATGAAGTCTCTAAAACTGAGATGGATGTCGGGACAATACCCACGACATCCTAATGAACTAACTACTGATAGCAATAAAAGGGATCCTCTAGAAGCAAGGAGGCACACCAACAACTCTGGAGCTCAACTAGAATCAATGATACGCTAGATTCTGATCTTGGTTACTTGTATCTACATCATAAGATGATGCAAGCCAAATGACGTCAGTACATTGAATGTACGAGCATGCTAGGGGAATACTAAACAAGACATAAGCTTGAAAGGAATTGAAAGAACAAATCTGGTCTTAACTAAACTCAACTTAACTGAACTGAACTCATTTTAATATGAAGCAATAACATAAATGCAATATAAAGAAAAGCTTTTAAATCATGGATATCAACTCTATGTATTTAAAAATACAATAAGACTTTGTGTTTATGCAAATATACAATATAAACTCCGAAATGTATATGAAAATACAAAATACTGCTATGGGAGTTTCTCTAACTGACAACCATCACTTAGGAGCTATTGTGATGATACAATATTTTGCCTCACGCTGTCAGGGCCGTCCTATACCTTGCTGAGGGTATAGACCCTGACTACTAAGTGGATCCACTAGTTTATGCTAAAAAACACTAAGGAATCATCTAAAAAGTATGACCCTTTTCTACCCATGGTGATTACATGGTTTATGGGGGTTGGGAATTGTTTGAACTCTCTCCCATATCGGTGCTCAATACTACTCCCAAACTATAATACTAACTCTTATGTTTAAAAACATACTTCTTTCTGTGGTTTGAGATAATTTCTCAAAACTTAGCTCAAAGGCTCCTCTTGGAAATCAAAGTTTCCTCTCTTTCTTAATTGTAAAAGCATTTACTCTTTACTAAAAACTAGCTCAAAGGCTCTTTTGGTAATCAAAGTTTCCTTTCTTGTTTGGATGTGAAAACATTTTACTTTTTGGGAATACATAGTCCCAATATACTCTTTTGAAGAAATGAACTTCAATCTTTACTCTTTAGTCAACTCAAAACTCAAGTCTTAAAACAAAGTTAAAACATTTGTAAAAGACTTTTGGAAGACTCTATGAACTTCTCTTGACTTAGCTCTTAACTTTCCTTGAATTTTAATTTATGCATTCAAGGATAGTGATTTGTGATAGGAATGATCTCATGATGTTTAAGAGTGTTTTTAGATAGTTAAACATGAGAAAAGATCAAGAAATCATTGTCTTGAAGCATGTTCGAGATGCAGAGATACATTTAATTATTTGGTCGCGAAATAATTTTTGAGGCAGAACGGTCTGTGACCACTCTGCAATGCAGAGAAAATTTTGTCAATCCTGAGGAACAGGTCTGCGTTGCAGAAGGGCTTACTAAGTTGCTCAGGAAGAACATTGAAATTCATAGCAACATATGGAGTTACAAAAGATAAACTCGCTCCTGGATCTAGCAAAGCATAAACATTAAAGTTAAAGACTTTGATCATATCAGTGACAACATCTGGAGAATCCTCTTCCTCTTGGCAACTAGTAATAGAATAAAGATAATTTCCTCCTCCACCTGCCCCTGAAGTAGCTCCTCTAGATGCATCTCTGTCTGGTGGAGCAACTAAAGAAGACTAGGCTTTATTGCCCTTATTAATGTTACCCTGCTTGTTCTTCGGAAACTTTCGCATAAGATGACCATTCTGGCCATATTTAAACTAATCAGTGGAGCCATCACGACACATCCCTGAGTGGTTCCTACCACACTTAGCACAAGCAGGAGGCTTACTACCCCCTTGTGCCATACTACCTTGAGAATAGGTAGGTTTAGATCTGCAATTCTGACTATTGTACTCACCTTTGTTCTTTTGTGTAGGTGCACTAGCAGATGATGGAGCAGGTTTCTTTTTTTTCTGTTTGAAGGAAGACCGGTTAGCATTACTCTTTTGCTACCCAGACTCATTCCCTAATGTCTTAGCCCTCTCATTCTTAAACTCTTCTCTATCCTTCAGTTTGTCCTCCTCAACTTGTTGCACATAGATCATTAGCCTTGCTATGTCCAATCCCCTATCATCATAGATTCCTTGCCTTCCTTTCTTGACAGAAGAGACAACCTAGTAACGAATAAACTCGTCCTGCTTCTCATGTCAGCAACCATCTCCGGAGCATAGTGGGAAAGTTGTGTGAACCTCAAATTGTACTCATGAGCGCTCAAAGAATCCTTCTTAAGTGTGAAGAACTCTCGTACCTTTGCTTCTCTCAGCTCTTAGGGAAAGAAATGCCCCAAGAAGGCCTCCTCAAATAAAGCCCAAGTTACAAGTGGTGCACCCTCAACTCGATTATTTTTCCATTGATCAAACTTTTGTCTCTTTTTAGTTGAGTTGGTGTTCAATGTGCCCCATGGGTACAAACAATATTGAAAGGGTCAACAATCCCTTACTTTAGTAAGCAACCTCAATTCCCTTACTTGTTAAAGTAAGCAAGTAACCATATTCTAGTGACACCATTCATTGGGTATGCAACTACTTCCACCATCTCTACATCGACATCATGCATAATCTCAAAGACCTTGTGAAGCTCTTCAACAAAGTTCTATCAATCCTCGGTAACACTTGAACCAGTAAAGCTTAGAGGATTCATCCTTAAGAACTCACCGATCCTCGAAGTATCCACCACTTCCTAAAGATTCTCTCTGTTGCCCAGCTTGGTTGGTCACAACTTGGCTCAACAACTGGATGGCCTCACGAAACTCAACATTCGTGACCTCTCCTTGGGGTTGAACTTTTGGTGCATCAGTTACCTCTTGTTCTTGTGGTTCAACATTTCTTCTAGCTGGACAACCTTAGATAGCTCTTTGTGGAGGCATGATCCGAAAGACACGCACACGCATGAGTTAGAAAGAAACTTTTATAGAGATACACTCTATCACATGAAATGAGTATGAAAGAAGTGAGATAGTTCCTAAGTGTTGCTGCCTCCTAATTATTGATGTGGCACACTTCACATCGATAACTAGGATTCTACAGACATGGCTTCATAGACTCTCTTAGACTCTTGAACTCTGGGCTCTGATACCAAGTTTGTCACGCCCTAAGCCTACACCCTGGGTGGGACTGGCACTCGAGAACCATTGCTGGTCCCAAGAGAATCCTTGGCCTAGCTTACTTACTCAGTGGAAGACTTTTACTCAACAAAGATAAATCTATTTAATAAACTAGAATGTTATAAAGGAACATTCATTTAGCCAATAAGGAAAACTCAAGTCTCAAAAAATAAACCAATAACAAGGTAAAGACAAATGAACTAACTGATTGTCTATCTATGAAGCCACTAAAACTGAGATGGATGTCGGGACAAGACTCATGACATCCTAATGAACTAACTACTGAAAACAATAAAAGGGATCCTCTGGAAGCAAGGAGGCTCACCAACAACTCTAGAGCTCAACTAGAATCAACAATGCGCTAGATGTTGATCCTGGTTACCTATATCTGCATCATAAAATGATGCAGGCCAAATGACGTCAGTACATTGAATGTACGAACATGCGAGGGGAACACTAAACAAGACATAAGCTTAAAAGGAACTGAAAGAACAAACCTGGTATTAACTCAACTGAACTGAACTGAACTCATTCCAATATAAATCAATAACATAAATGCAATTTAAAGAAAATCTTTTAAATCATGGACATCAACTCTCTGTATTTAAAAATACAATAAGACTTTGTGTGTATGCAAATATACAATATAAACTCTGAAATATATATAAAAATACAAAATACTGCTATAAGAGTTTCTATAATCAACAACCATCACTTAAGAGTTATTATGATGATACAACGTTTTGCCTCACACTGACAGGGCCATCCTATACCTTGCCGAGGGTATAGAACCTAACTACTAAGTGGATCCACTAGTCTATGCTTAAAAGCACTAAGGAATCATCTAAAAAGTATTACCCTTTTCTACCCATGGTGGCTACATGGAGGCTGAGAGTTGTCTGAATTCTCCTCCATATTAGTGCTCAATACTACTCCTAAAATATAATACTAGCTCTTATGTTTAAAACATACTTATTTCTGTGGTTTGAGATAATTGCTCAAAACTTAGCTCAAATGATCCTCTTGCAAATCAAAGTTTCCTCTCTTGCTTAATTGAAAAAGTATTTACACTTTACTGAAAACAAGCTCAAAGGCTCTTTGGAAATCAAAGTTTCCTTTCTTGCTTAAATGTGAAAACATTTTACTCTTTGGGAATACATAGTCCCGATATACTCCTTTGAAGAAATGAACTTCAATCTTTACTCTTTACTCAACTCAAAACTCAAGTCTTAAAACAAAGTTAAAACATTTATAAAAGACTTTCGGAAGACTCTATGAACTTCTCTTGAATTGGCTCTTAACTTTCCTTGAATTTGAATTTATGGATTCAAGGATTGTTATTTGGGATAGGAACGATCTCACAATGTTTAGGAACATTTTTACATAGTTAAACATCAGAAAAGATCAAGAAATCACTGTTTGGAAGCAAGTTCGTGTCGCAGAGATGCATTTAATTATTTGGTTGCAAAATAATTTTTGAGGCAGTATGGTCAGTGACCACTCCGCGACGCAGAGAAAATTTTGCCAATACTGAGGAACAGGTCTGCGTCGTGGACCTGGTACCCAAATTTGCCCGACTTGTTCCTTCTTCATTTTCTAACCCCAATACGCCTAAATTCGATTCTTTTTCTCAATTCCTCTTTAGATTCAGATACACAGCATATGTACACAAGAATCTAATCAAACACAACTCTAAAATCGACCTTAAACTCTCAAGAACTCCTCAATCTCATCCCAAATTCAAGAACGAAAGCAATTCAAGAATACAACTCAAGAACATCAAAGTCTCAATATTTTAGGAAAAAAATCATACTAAAAAACACATGTTTGGCGCATGGGTGAACGAACCCAAAGCTATGCGAACTCACATACCTTGTAGGGATCAACCCTTGGCGAAATACACAAGCAATTCTTCAAGAACTTGGCGATTCCTTGCTTTTTCTACTCCTCACTCCTCTTCTTTTCTTTTCTCTCAAAACCCTAACTTTTTTCGATAAAGCGTAAACTGAATCCAATCAGTTTAGACCCCAATTTAATTACCAAAAACGAATTTAATTAAATGGGTGGTGAAAAGACCATAATACCTTTCTAAAATCCGGTTTTGACTTTCTTTATCTAGACAACCCAACTTCAAATGGGCATATCTCCCTCAGGCGAACTCGAAACAGAGCAAACTCGGCGGAGTTAGAAAGATAATTCAAAGATATTTCCTACGGTATCTTTTAGCACACCTAAATCATCTTGATCTAAGAGTTATAGTCGTTTAAAGTTGACCCAAAACTCATACTTAGCTTAACTTTGTCAAACTTTCCAAATTTGATTATTTCCAAAAATGGTTTCTTTCTAATTCTAAGTCTTTCTAGTAGCGGGGTGTTACAATATCTCCCCCTTCGGATCATTCATCCTCGAATATGATTACTTTTAGCAAGTTAAGGGCGTAACGTCTAACATCTAGCTTGAACACCCAACAAGCAAAGATGTAAATACATCATGCCAACTTAAATAAAAGCCAAGAAAAAGATTAGTACCTTAATTTGGAATTTCTCCGGATTCGAAGAGATGTGGGTATCTATTCTTTATATCCTCCTCATCTTCCCAAGTGGCTTCCTCAACAAATTGATTCCTCCACAGAACTTCGACTAACGCTACTTCCTTGGTCCTCAACTTACGAACTTAGCGATCTAGAATCTAAACAGGAATCTCCTCATATGATAAGCTATTCTTGATACCAATATCTTCAATAAGTATGATAAGTGAAAGATTGTCCATGCACTTCTTCAACATGGAGATGTGAAATACTGGATGAACCACTGCTAACTCTTGTGGTAGCTCAAATTCATAAGCTACATTGCCAATCCTCTTGGATATTCTGTAAGGACCAATATACCAGGGACTAAGCTTCCCTTTCTTCCCAAATCTTAAAACACCCTTCATGGGTAAAACTTTCAAGTAAACCCAATCATCTACTTCGAACTCTAAGTCTCTTCTCCTAACATCTGCATAGGACTTTTGACAACTTTGCGCTGTCTTCAACCTCTCTTTAATGACTTTAACCTTCTCCATAGCTTGATGAACTAAGTATGGTCCTATCAACCTAGTTGCACCAATTTCAAACCATCCAATAGGAAATCTGCATAATTTCCCATAAAGAGCTTCATAAGAAGCCATCCGGATGCTAGAGTAGTAACTATTGTTGTGAGAAAACTCAATGAGAGGTAGGTGATCATCCCAATTACCTTTGAAATCGATCACACAGGCCCTCATTATATCCTCTAAAGTCTGAATATTGTGCTCTACTTGACCATATGTCTAAAGATGAAAGGTAGTACTTAAGTTCACCTTTGAACCCAAACCTTTCTAAAAAGATTTCCAGAACTGTACAGTAAATTACGCACCTCTGTCTGAAATAATGGAGACCGTAAATCCATGAAGTCTTACTACCTCTTGAATGTATAACTTGGCATAATCCTCTGCTGAATGTGTAGTCTTTACCAGCAAAAAGTGGGCTGATTTGGTCATTCGATCCACAATAACCCAAATAGAATCATGTTGCCTGTGAGACCATGGCAACCTAGTAATGAAATCCATATTGATCATCTCCCACTTCCATTCCAAAAGTTCTATATTCTGAGCCATACCAACTAACCTTCGGTGGTCTACTTTAGCTTGTGGACAATTCGAGCACTTAACAACAAGCAATGCCATTCTTATTCCCTGACATTACTCTTTTGCTGCCCGGACTCATTCCCTGATGTCTTAGCCCTCTTATTCTTAAACTCTTCTTTATCCCTTAGCTTGTCATCCTTAACTTGTTGCACATGGATCATTAGCCTTGCTATGTCCATAGCCTCAATCAACATACCCTCCTTGCCTTCCTTGCTTGACAGACGAGACAACCCAGCAACGAATAAACTCATCCTGCTCCTCATGTCAGCAACCATCTCTGGAGCATAGCGGGAAAGTTGTGTGAACCTCAGACTGTACTCATGACCGCTCAAAGAATCCTGCTTTAGTGTGAGGAACTCTCGTACCTTTGCTTCTCTCAGCCATCGGGGAAAGAAACACCTCAAGAAGTCCTCCTCAAACAAAGCCCAAGTCACAAGTGGTGCACCCTCAGCACGATTCTTGTTCCATTGATCAAACCAGATTCTAGAGGACACCCTTCATTTGGTATGCATCTGGTTCCACCCTCTTAACATCGGCAACATGCATAATCTCAAAGACCTTCTGAAGCTCTTCAACAAAGTTTTCTGGATCCTCAATTACACTTGAACCAGTAAAGCTTGGTGGATTCATCCTTAAAAACTCACATATCCTCGAAGTATCAACCAATCCTGACGATTCTCTCTTTGTTGCCCAGCTTGGTTGGTCACAACTTGGCTCAACATCCAGATGGCCTTACGTAACTCAACATTTGTTACCTCTCCTTGGGGTTGCACGTCTGGTGCATCAGGTACCCCTTGTTCCTATGGCTCAACATTTCTTCTAGTGGGACGACCTCTGACAGCTCTTCGTGGAGGTATGATCTGAAAGACACGCGCAAGAACGAGTTAGAAAGAAACTTTTATAGCGATACACGCTATCGCACGAAATGAGTATGAAAGAAGTGAGATATTTCCTAATTGTCGCAACCTCCTAATTATAGATGTGGTGCGCTTCACACCGATAACTAGGACTCTACAGACACGACTTCATAGACTCCCTAGGACTCTTGAACTGTGGGCTCTGATACCAAGTTTGTCACGTCTCGAGCCTACACCCTGAGCGGGACTGGCACTCGAGAACCATTGTTGGCCCCAATCAAACCCTTGGCCTGGCTTACTTACTCAGCAGAAGACTTTTACTCAACAAAGATAAGTCTATGTAATAAACTATAATGTTATAAAAGAACATTCAACTGGCCAATAAGGCAAACTCAAGTCTAAAAAAATAAGTCAATAACAAGGTAAAGACAAATGAATTAACTGACTGCCTATCTATGCAGCCAATAAAACTGAGATGGATGTTGGGACAAGACCCACGACATCCTAATGAACTAACTACTGAAAGCAATAAAAGGGATCCTCTGGAAACAAAGAGGCTCACCAACAACTCTAGAGATCAACTAGAATCAACGAAGCGCTAGATGCTAATTTGGTTACCTGTATGTGCATCATAAAATGATGCAGGCCAAATGGCATCAGTACATTGAATGTAAGAGCATGCGAAGGGAATACTCAACAAGACATAAGCTTGAAAGGAACTGAAAGAACAAACCTAGTCTTAACTCAACTCAACTGAACTGAACTTATTTCAATATAAAGCAATAAAATAAATGCAATATAAAGAAAAGCTTTTAAATCATGGATACCAACTATGTGTATTTAAAAGTACGATAAGACTCTGTGTGTATGCAATTATACAATATAAACCTTGAAATGTATATAAAAATACAAAATACTGCTATGGGAGTTTCTCTAACTGACAACCATCACTTAAGAGCGATTGTGATGATACATCATTTTTTCTCACGCTGCTAGGGCCGTCTTATACCTTGCTGAGGGTATAGAACCTGACTACTAAGTGGATCCACTAGTCTATGCTAAAAGGCACTAAGGAATCATCTAAAAGGTATGACCCTTTTCTACCCATGGTGGCTACATGGTTTATGGGGGCTTGGAGTTCTCTGAACTCTCCCCCATATCGATGCTCAGTACTACTCCCAAAATATAATACTTGCTCTTATGTTTAAAAACATACTTCTTTTTGTAGTTTGAGATAATTGCAAAAAACTTATCTCAAAGGATCCTCTTGGAAATCAAAGTTTCCTCTCTTGCTTAATTGTAAAAGCATTTACTCTTTACTGAAAACTAGCTCAGAGGCTCATTTGGAAATCAAAGTTTCCTTTCTTGTTTAAATGTGAAAACATTTTCTCTTTGGGAATACATAGTCCCGATATACTCTTTTGAAGAAATGAACTTCAATCTTTACTCTTTAGGCTTAAGTCATTGGCAGCCTCTTGAAGTTGTCCTTATAATTCACTTAGACACCTTAACTAGGACTTGTACCTATTGAACACCTAAATTGTTCAAATTGTGTGTCTATTAAACATAAAACGCTGATGTGGCAAAATAAGTATATATCATTGCTACTAAGCGCGTGAATATCTTATGATTTTTATTTTTATTTATTTTTAGATAAGTTGGTACCTTCATTTTGACACTTGGCATGCATTAACTAAATAATTTAAAAAATAAAATTAATTCCACATCAATCTCTTCCCAAAAGAAATCAACCCCACCCCACCCCTATGTACCAGTGGTCATCTCCTTCAGCTCACCGTTCTAAAGATTTTAACTTCTCAGCCTTCTGTTTCAGTTCTTCTTTTTTCTTCATTTTTTGTAAAAAAATAATCTGAATCTCCTAATTTAATTTGCAACAATTGGAACACTAGAGTTAAAGAATTGATCCATATTCATCCATCTCTATTTTCGATCACTCCAATTGAACAAACATTACCACATTAAAATTACTAAAAACGATATTAAAAAATTCAATATACTTGCAATTTCTCTTCGTAGCAAATTTCACAATAATTTATCGACGCAATTTATTTAAACAAAAATCTGAAGAGGAATAGAGAATAATGGGTGACAAGAGAATGAATTTGAGTTGGGGTTGTTCTTTTTTGTTCCGTTCGTTATCGCGGAGTAATAGAAGGCGGTTGGTGAGGTCATAGGAAAGAAGGAAGAAAGAGCAAAGGGTTAGGCAGGGTGGGGGTGGGGGTGGGGGTGGGGGGAGATTTTCTTTTTTTGATCTTTTTGTCAATTAATTTTCTTGATTATTAAATAAAGTCTGGAAACTTTTTCATTTTTTAGAATTGAGAATTTATATTTTATTGTTAGATTGGGTCATGTGCCATGTGTCGCATTTTGATTTGTGATTATTTTAAGGCAATGTGTGTGAATCACACGCATAACATTTTCAAAGAAGGTTTTTATATGATGTTCAATAGATATATATTTGTTAATATTAGAGTGTCTAATAGGTAATAGTCTTAGTTAAGGTGTCTAAGTGAATTATGCGGACAACTTTAAGGGGCTGCAGATGACTTAAGCCTAAAACAAAGTTAAAACATTTGTAAACACTTTTGGAAGACTCTATGAACTTCTCTTGACTCGGCTCTTAACTTTCCTTGAATTCGAATTTATGGATTCAAGGATTTGTGATTTGTGATAGGAACGATCTCATGATGTTTAGGAGTGTTTTTAAATAGTTAAACATGAGAAAAGATCAACAAATCACTGTCTGAAAGTAAGTCTGTGACGCGGAGATGCATTTAATTATTTGGTCACAAAATAATTTTGAGGAAGAATGGTCCATAACCACTTCGCGATGCGGAGAAAATTTTGTCAATCCTAAGGAAACGGTCCATGTCGCGAACCTAGTACCCAGATTTGCCCGACTTGTTCCTTCTTCGTTTTCTAACCCCAATTCACCTAAATTCGATACCCAGCATATGTACACAAGAATCTAATCAAACACAACTCTAAAATCTACCTGAAACTCTCAAGAACTCCTCAATCTCATCCCAAATTCAAAAACAAAAGCAATTCAAGAATACAACTCAAGTATATCAAAGTCTCAATCTTTTAGGATGAAAATCATACTGAAATAAACATGTTTGGCGCGTGGGTGACCGAACCCAACACTATATGAACTCACATACCTCATAGGGATCAACCCTTGGCGAAATCCACAAGCAATTCTTCAAGAACTTGGCGATTCCTTGCTTTTTCTTCTCCTTTCTCCTCTTCTTTTCTCTTCTCTCAAAATCCTAATTTATTTTGATAAAGCATAAACTGAATCTCAGTTTAGACCCCAACTTAATTACCCAAAAATGAATTTAATTAATTGGGTGGTGAAAACACCATAATACCCTTCTAAAATTCGGTTTTGACTTTCCTTATCTAGACAACTCAACTTCAAATGAGCATATCTCCCTCATACAAACTTGTAACTGAGCAAACTCAGTGGCATTGGAAAGATAATTCAAAGATCTTTCCTACAGTATCTTGTATCACACCCAACTCATCCTAAGATAGGAGTTATAGTCATTTCAAGTTGACCCAAAACTCATAGTTAGTTTAACTTTGTCAAACTTTCCAAATTTGACTATTTCCAAAAATTGTTTCTTTCTAATTCTAAGTCTTTCTAGTAGCGGGGTGTTACAATCACAATTTGGAAAATATGGGGGTTTGCATGGGTTCATAGGGGAAACATCATAAAAGCATTGTAAATCATTAATTCATTCATATTTAAACATAATTCAACCATTAAGATCAGTAATCAAAAGAACCCATGAAACTTTGAAGAAAACCCTAGCTAATTAGGGAATTCTACCATTTGTAATAGAGGAATTTGGGGACTCCATGGGTGGAAGGAACCCATGGATGAAAGCTAACATACCTCAAGTCCAATTGCCTATCTTCAATAGAGAATTTGGATCCTTAGCTTGAAACCCTAGGTGAAATCTTCTTCTTCTCTTTAAGTTCTAGAGAGAGAATATTTGAGAGGAATTGATTTTCTTTTGGGATTTAGGAAGAATGAATTAAATGGGTCTAATTTGGGGATAAAAATACTTATATATGTGTTCTAAATATAGGCAAAACGACATAGTATAGGAATTAATTAATTAGGAAAATATCCAACTGACCCTGAAAATAATTGTTCATTGGTGAACCACAGAACCCCGACCGACAGACTATCGATTGAATCACGGTCTGTCCTGGTCAAACATGGTTCCATGTTTGGGACTTGAATTTTGGGCCTCGACCTCTGGACCCTCGACCATAGTCCGTGGTCTGACTGGTGGACCGTTGGTCAAGCCGTGGTCTAGAGGTCCCTAATTGACCTAAGGGGACCAATCCACGGACCCTTACCTACGGTCCGTGGGTCTTTCCAAGGGTTATGGATGAATGGTCGGGGATGGCACCTGCAACATTTGCCCCTTTTTGGATACGGGGTGTTACATTATCTTCCCCTTGAGATCATTCGTCCTCGAATGAGATTTAAGTTGGTTTTATAAGAGTAGGAGAGGAACTAACAACCCAACCTACGATGCAATGCAATCAACCAAGGATGAACTATCGACTCCAAGCTAGGGCGTTCTCAAAACATCAAAAGAGGGATGAACTAACTCTATCAGCCCATTATGCATGCAATGCACATAAATAAGGAGAAAAATCAACTCCTAACTCATCATACTTAAATGCATCAAAAAGAAATAGGAACTACATCTAGCAACCCAATATGCATGTATTTCAAAATTTCTCATGTCTAAGGAGGAACTTCCTTCTCCAAACTAAAAGCATGTTCAACACAATCTTATGTAGCCTTTATGAAACTCATTCTCGAAGAGCATAACAAATGCATGCTCAACAATCAGCTCATGAAGTCTTATAGGCAACTCATATTCAATCCACAACAGCATGAGGAAAATAAATCATACTAGTCATTTCTTACAAAACTTAAACTTTCCAAGAACATGCATAATAATAAGGAAATCATGGAAACACATAAATAACACATGACTCCCAACACATAAAACAACTTAAGAGGAACTCATTACCTCAAGCTAGAGTAGGAGTAGAAGGAAAGAGATGAGGATATCAGGACTTCATATCGGCCTCGGCCTCCCAAGTAGCACCCTCAACTAAATGATTCCTCCATAGTTCCTTCACGGAGGCAACTTCCTTGTTTCTCAACTTCTTGACTTGTTGGTCCAAAATCTCAACCGGAACTTCCTCATAAGAGAGACTTTTGTCAACTCCCAACCCTTTTAGGGGAATTATAGATGTCGGATCTCCAACACACTTCTTAAGAATAGAGACATGGAACCGGATGCACCGATGCCAACTCATTTGGCAAGTCTAACTCATAGGCAACCTTACCAATACGCCTCAAAATTTGATATGGGCCTACATACTAGGGACTAAGCTTCCCTTTCTTGCCAAACCTCATCACACCCATCATGGATGAGATTTTTAGAAAGACCCAATCATTAACCTCAAATTCTAGGTTCCTTCTTCTCACATCGACATAAGACTTTTGTCTACTTTGAGCCGTCATCAACCTATCTCTAATGAGTCGGACCTTCTCAATGGCCTCGTAGAGCAATTCGAGACCTAATAAGGCAACTTCGCCTACCTCCAACCAATGGGAGACCTACATCTCCTACCATACAAGGCTTCAAAAGGAGCCATACTGATACTTGAGTGATAGCTATTATTGTAGGCAAACTCTATCAGTAAGTGGTCATCCCAATTACCATTGAAGTTTATTACATATGCCCTTAACATATCTTCCAATGTTTGGATGGTACGCTCCATTTGCCCATCTGTTTGGGGATGAAAAGCCATACTAAGATTAACATTGGTGCCAAGACCTTTTTGTAATGACTTCCAAAAGTGTGAAGTGAATTGGGTACCTCGATCGGAAATTATGGACAAGAGTACTCCATGTAACCTTACCATCTCTCTCAAATACAACTTCGCATAGTCTTCCGCCGAAAAAGAGACCTTTACAGGAAGGAAGTGAGCTGATTTTGTCATCCGATCTATAATGACCCCAAATAGAATCATCTTGCCTCCGAGTGTGAGGCAAACCAACAATTAAGTCCATGTTTACATCTTCCCACTTCCAAGTGGGAATACCTATATCTTCGGATAAGCCTCCCCGCCTTTGATGCTCGACCTAACTTGTTGAAAATTAGGGCACTTGGTAACAAATCCCGTAATATCTTTCTTCATCCAATTCCACCAATAGACTTCCTGTAGATCACGGTACATCTTGGTGGCTCCCGAGAGAATAGAATATCGAGAACTATGGGCTTTCTCTAAAATTTGTTCTCTCAAGTCATCAACATTCGGAACACATAACCCACCTTGATACCTAAGTACCCCATCTACCCCTTGGGAGAAAGCATCAACGGACTTTTTAAGAACTTCCTCCTTCAATTCAACCAAAATAGGATCAAGATCTTGCTTAGACTTCACATCCATTACAAAGGACGATTCGGAACCATTATGTACCATGAAACCACCCTTGGTGGAATCCTTTAGTTGAACACCTAGTCGATCCAACCTATGAACATCACGAACTAACTCTTTCTTTTCTTCATCTACATGAGCCACACTACCCATTGACAATCTACTAAGAGCATCCGCCACCACATTAGCTTTGACAGGGTGATAAAGGACACTCATGTCATAATCCTTCAAGAGTTCTAGCCACCTTCTTTAGCGAAGATTCAAGTCCTTTTGACTAAACACATATTGTAGACTTTTATGATCGGTGAAAATATCCACATGGACCCCATACAAATAATGCCTCTATATCTTTAAGGCAAAACAACCACCGCTAACTCAAGGTCATGGGTGGGATAATTCTTCTCATGAACTTTTAATTGCCTTGAAGCGTAGGCAATCATTTTACCATTGTGCATAAGCACACATCCCAACCCAACTCTAGAGGCATCACAATACACCACAAAACTATATGTACCTTCTGGTAAGGTCAACACTGGAGCGGAAGTAAGTCTATCTTTTAACTCTTGGAAAATTTTCTCACAAGCTTCAAACCACACAAACTTAGCCTTCTTTTAGGTCAAAGCCGTCAAAGAAGAAGCAATGAAAGAAAACCCCTCAACAAACCTTCTATAGTAACCGGCCAAACCCAAAAAGCTTCTAATATCGGAAGGAGTTAGAGGTCTAGGCCAACTCTTAACCGCATCCGTCTTCTTAGGATCTACCTCAATACCCTTACTTGACACAATATACCCAAGAAAAGCTACGAACCTTAACCAAAATTCACATTTGCTAAACTTTGCAAAAAGTTGTTGGTCCTTAAGAACTTGCAACACAATTCTCAAATGGTTCATATGTTCATTCTCACTCCTTGAATAGATCAAAATATCATCAATAAACAAAATTACAAATATATCAAGGTATTGTCTAAGTACCCTATTTATCAAATCCATAAACGCCACCAGAGCATTAGTCAACCCAAACGACATAACCAAAACCTCATAATGACCATACCTGGTTCGAAAAACTGTTTTTGGAATATCATCCCCTCTCACCCTCAATTGGTGATAACCCAAACGAAGATCAATCTTAGAGAAATAGCTAGCCCCTTGAAGTTGGTCAAACAAGTCATCAATTCTTGGAAGAGGATATTTGTTATTGATAGTTACTTTGTTCAACTGTTTATAATCGATGCACATACGAAGAGGCCCATTTTTCTTTCTAACAACACGGGAGCACCCTATGAAGAGATACTCGGTCGGATGAAGCCCTTACCCAACAAGTCCTTCAATTGATATTTCAACTCCTTAGGTTCCGCCGGAGCCATTCTATAAGGAGGAATAGAGATAGGTTGTGTATCTAAGAGAAAGTCAATACCAAAATCTATTTCCCGCTTGGGAGGAATACCGGGCAAATCATCGGGGAACAGTTTGGAGATGGTGGAATTTCATGAGGTGCAGGATAATGATGAGGTTTTGCCTGAGAATCAGAGGAGGGAAAATCGGATTTAGGGGGGTGATTTTCCTGATTTGCAAGAGCTGACATCGGAGGAAATTCAAAAAAGAAGGGATAAGGAGGAAGACGATGATTTTGATGAAAATATTGATAAGGTGGTAAGGGATGGGGATTTATCTCCAAGACAAATAAAATTATTGGAGAGTGGAGCTAAACGATCGAAGTCAAGTCAGCATACAGTTCCACTTCAAGTCAAAACAAGGAGTAGTAAAGAGAGATCGTCGGAAGATAGTTTCCAATGATTGGAAAAGCTATATTTTGGAACATTAGATCGGTTAAATCTCAAAAGGCTTTTGAGAGATTAATGGGTCTAAATAGGCGTCATAAATATAATTTTATAGCTCTTATGGAACCTTTTCAAGATCCAAAAGAGTTAGATCATTACAAAAGAAAGTTAGGATTTAAAAATGCGTATTGCAATGTATCTGCGAAAATTTGGATTTTTTGGGATGATGGTTGGAGGGGTGAAGTGGTGAGTGATAGTATACAACAAATAAGTTTGAAGTTGAGCAAGAACAATGTAGAGATGATTTGTACTGCAGTGTATGCTAGGTGTGATGCATTAGAAAGATTGGAGTTGTGGGAAGAATTGGAGGCTTTATCTGCTAATATTAATATACCTTGGATGGTGGGAGGAGATTTCAATGTTATTTTGAATGAGGAGGAAAAACTTGGGGGATTAGATTTTACTCAGTTTGAGGCTTTGGATTTCAGTCAATGCGTTAATAACTGTGCTCTAACAGAACTTAAGTTTGTGGGTAGCATGTTTACTTGGTGGAGTGGTATAATTGAAAGAGACAATATTTTTAAGAGACTTGACAGTCTTCGGAAATCAGGAGTTTAACAATATGTTACCTACTAGTGAAGTTCATAATTTAGTGAGACAAGGTTCGGATCACGCACCTTTACATGTCATATGTAATTCGAAGGAGGAAGTGACAAGCAGACCTTTTAAGTTTCTCAATTTCTAGATAAGGCATCCCCAATTTCAGCAGATTATTGAGGAAAACTGGAGAATTGATTTTGTGGGCTGCCCGTTTATTGAATTTCAGGCGAAAATGGAAAAAATGAAAGGGGTGCTGGCGAAATGGAGCAAGGTTACTTTTGGAAACATATTCCAGAAGGTTGCAACCTTGGAGGATGAAGTCAAGGTCAAGGAGATACAATTGGAGATTAATACAAATGAAGAAAATAGGGCAGATTTGAAAAGGTCAGAAGCTAAGTTAAAAAAGTTTCTCTACTTGGAAGAGGAATTTTGGAAACAAAAAGCTGGGATGAGATGGTTTCAGGATGGGGACAAGAATACTAGATTTTTCCATAATTATGTCAAAGGAAGAAGAAAAAAGCTGCATCTGGCGGAAATTCAAACGGAACAATGTGATGTAGTGAATAGCAGCGATGAGATTGGCGCAGCGGCAATCTCTTATTTTGAAGGGCAGTTCAGAGAAGGAGGAACAAGTGAAGATGAAAATTTGTTGAGGCTTATTCCCAAATTGATTACCCCTAGTCAGAATGAGGAAATGGTTCATATGCCAACTAAGGAGGAGGTCAAGATGGTAGTCTTCGCTTTGAACGGAGATAGTGCAAGCGGCCCAGATGGTTTCTCGGGATTATTCTTCCAATGTTGCTGGGAACTTATAGGTGAGGATATTACCAAAATGGTGAAGGCCTTTTTTTGTGGTAAGCAGATTCCTCGTTTTATTTCTCACACGAATTTAGTGTTACTCCCAAAAAAGGAGAGAGTTGTAAACTTCACAGATCTTAGACCAGTGAGTTTAAGTACGTTTGCAAATAAAATCATCTCTCGAGTGTTGCATGAAAGGATTTCGAAAAGGTTACCCAATATTATTTCAAGGAACCAGTCAGGTTTTATTAAAGGGAGAAGCATTACAGAAAATGTTCTATTAGCTCAGGAGATAATAAGGGATATAAATAGAAGGAAGAAATATCACAATGTGGTAGTAAAGTTGGACATGGCAAAAGCTTATGATAGGGTCTCTTGGTTCTTTTTAATTAAAGTGCTAAGGAGCTTTGGATTTTCTGAAATCATTATTGATATGGTGTGGAGGCTAATTTCGAATAACTGGTATTCAATATTAGTTAATGGAAAGTCATATGGTTTTTTTAAGTCGACAAGAGGGCTCAAACAAGGAGATCCTTTATCTCCAACATTGTTCATAATAGCTGCAGAAGTTTTAGCCAGGGGGTTAAATAATCTGAATGAAGATGTAGATTTCAGGGGTTATGGAATGCCAAAATGGAGTCCTCCCATTAATCATTTGTCATATGCAGATGATACAATACTCTTTTTCTCAGGGGAGAGAAAGTTTATTCGTAAGATGATGGGAGTGTTGAGGAGATATGAAAATATTTCCAGACAGATGTTCAACTTAAATAAAAGTTTCTTTTATCTGCATGATGATACTCTGTTAATTGTTGGGATGAGATTAAGGAGAATTGCAGGTATAAAGCAGGGCTCGTTCCCATTTATTTATCTAGGCTGCCCAGTTTTTTATGGAAGAAAAAGGGTTTCACACTTTGAAGAATTGGTGAAGAAGTTGCAAAGTAGACTAATGATGTGGCAGAACAAGTGGCTATCATATGGAGGAAAGTACATCTTGATAGCAAATGTGCTTCAGTCAATGCCAATTTATTTGTTATCATCGATGAACCCTCCAAAGAGAGTCATTGAGAAGTTGCATAAATTGTTCGCTGGTTTTTTTTGGAGCAAAACAGGTGGGGAGCAAGGAAAGTATTGGGTAGCATGGGAAGACATGTGTTTTCCTAAGGCTGAAGGAGGTGTGGGTTTTCGATCTATACATGATATTACCAAAGCATTATACTGTAAACTATGGTGGAACTTTCGAACTTCCACTTCATAATGGAGCTCTTTCATGTGGAGTAAATACTGCAAAAAGTTTCATCCTCTAATGGTTAAAAGCATAGGAGCTTCACATGCTTGGAAGAAGATGATTCAGGTAAGAGATGAGATAGAGCATGACATATGGTGGCAAATAAAGGTTGAAGAGGTGAGTTTTTGGTTTGATAATTGGACAAAATTGGGAGCACTTTATTATATAAAAGAGAAGGGAGAGATTGATGATGAAATAGAAGTTCGGGAGCTGATAGAGCAGGGGAGTTGGAACATACAAAGGTTGAGAAGTATGTTATCAGAAGAGATGGTCCAATTCATTGTGGAAAGTTTTGTCCCTAGGATTATAGAAGGTAAAAAGGATAAAACATCGTGGATGGGAAGTTCGAGTGGGAATTTCATTGTAAAGTCAGCGTTTGAAGGGACTAGACATAAGAAAGAAGTTAATTGGTGGTGGAGTAAGATATGGTGTAACAGAATTCCTTTCAAGATTAGTTTCTTTGTATGGAGGTGTTGGAAGGGGAGAATAGCTACATATGACAACCTGAAAAAGATGAAGATTAATGTGGTATCCAGATGTTATTGTTGTGAGGACTATGACCAGGAAACTATGAACCATCTTTTTCTAACAGCTTCCATAGCTCAAAAACTATGGAAGCAATTTGCTACTTGTGCAGGAATTAGCATGGAGGGAAGCCTACAACAGATAATTACTAATTGGTGGGGAGTATCGAATAAGTCAAAGATGAGGTCAATATTACAAGCAATTCCTGCCATTATTATGTGGGAGCTTTGGAAGAGGAGAAATGCTAGAAGACATCGGAAGGAGGTGTCCTATTATAAGCTGCATCAACAATGTCAAGACACTGTGTACAAGCTGATTAAACATCTTTACCCTTGGATTCAGATCCCAAGAAATTGGGAAGGAATGTTAGGGGTTATGAAGGAGTACAGACCTAAGTTACACTATCATACTATGTGTTGGGGACTGCCTCAAGAGGGGGGGAGTGAAGTGCAACACGGATGGAGCAAGTAGAGGAAATCTGGGGGAAAGTGCATATAGTTTTTGTGTTAGAAATCAGGCAGGAAATCTGATGTATGCAGAAGCATGTAAGATTGGCATAAGGACTAATATGGAGGCAGAAACAGTGGCAATCCTAAAAGCCCTCAGATACTGTAAAATTAAGAAAATCAACAAAGTGTTGATTGAGGCAGATTCACTGGGGGTCATAAAAATGATAAGAAATGAGTGGAAAATTCCATGGAATCAAGCAGAGGAGATGGAAGAGATTCAGGAAATTATAGAGAACATACAAGCAGATATTACACATGTTTTTAGAGAAGCTAATCAGCTAGCAGACAAGTTGGTCAATAAAGCATATACGCACACTGGTCTAAAGTAATGGGAGAAGTTTTAGCAGTTATCAGGTGAATGCAAGAGTATTTTAAATGCAGATAAATCAGGTATCCTTACTTTGAGAATAAAAACAAGAAGAATAAGAGTGCAGCAGAATAATCATGACAGTGTACAAAGTTAAAGCATTCAAAGAATCTCTTGCCACAGAAGGGATTACAAAAGGGTGAGATTTAAATGTACTAGGATATCTGTGCTAAACTATTACAGTTTATAGAAAGTGTTACGAGCATGAGATGAGAGCAACAAAGTCAGATTGAGAGTTGAGAACCTGGAGCGGTGAAGACGACCATGATGAAGGACCTAACGTTTCAGCTGCTAAAAGAATAAAAGATCAATGAAATTGAAGAAAGAGAAGAGACGGGAAGAAAGTAGAGAGGTTTACCTGATCATAACGAAGCAATGCTGTAAAATTGATTCTGAAAATCAAGACAATCAATAAATAAGTGCTCAGCAGACAACAAGCAAAATAGGATGTTTCAAAGAGTAGAGGAAGAGAGTTACCTTGATAAGCTGAGTTGTTACTAATGGAAGAGTTGAAGGCATCGTTGACCCAAAGCAAATGGAACATGGAGCTGATGGAAGCTCAACATAATTCACATCTGAGACAAGAACAAAAAAATGAAGGAAGACAATTTTGGAAAGCTAGTGGATAGGAATTTAGATATTTGGGGGCATTTTGGATTGGGCCATCTGGGTCGGGTACATTTATTTAGTTTGGGCCATTTTGGCCAAGTTTTGTACTGTTTTATTGTCACTCAATAAAAGAGCTCTAAGCTCATTATTTGATTAAAAAAAAAAACTTTTTAAAGGTAATGAAAATTCAAATTATTTAATGAATGATGGCAGAAAAGAAGTAAAATAGTCCACTGAGTTTGAGTTTACATGGGTGGAAAAAGAGGTCCTCCTGCGCATTTATAATCATTGATATTATGGTAATTAATTATGTCTTTATTAATACCATGTATTACGATACTCTAATCTGATTGTATCTCGTATTGATTTACGTACATAATTGATGTGGAAGTTAAATTTAAAAATTGATCCATAAAAAGAAACTTTCTTTAATGTTTCGAAACAAACTGAAAAAATGACAAATAAATTTAAAAATATAGTATATTTTTTTTTTGTTAAAAATAGCTTATAATAATTTTATTATAAAAAATTAGGCCCTTCCATTTTGGGGGCCTAAGGCATATGCCTCATTTTTAAAGGCATTTAACCACCCTGACCTTGACAACTTGTAACTTGTTGATTTTCTGTAATCTAGTGGTGATGATTTTGAGAACTTGTAACTTGTTGATTTTCTGTAATGTAGTGGTGATGATTCTGAAAACTAACTAAAGATGGATTTTGAGGATTATGATTCTTGATGACAAAGTTCTCCATTATTTTTTTGAGCAATTTGAAGATGTTTTTTTATTTTTCGAGAAAGACGGTCTTCGAAATCTGATAGATCTTAGCTTGATTGGTTTCTTCTTGGAGTTTAATGTTTGTGGTGATGCTGATTCAACTACCATTACAAAATCTATGGTAAATTTGAGATTTGAGTTTACATATATATATATATATATATATATATATATATATATACCAGGCAGAGATGGCGTTGAAACATCTTTGCGAGCTAAATGTGTATGCTTCATACCAAACTTACCCTTAGTTTACATTTGATTTCTCTTTTTTTTCTTCAACTTTTTGAATTTCATTATCTCGTAGATTTGGTTGCAACCAAAAACAATCTTGGTAGCACTCTAATCTGTTGATATTCCTCCCTTTGAAAAGAAAGATTCATTTCTTTTTTCTTATAGTGATATATCAAAGCCGAGAACAATTCAGTTTGGTTGATTCATAATATATTACACTCTTAGTCTTAATTTATATCACATTGTTTGAATTTCAAGAGGAAAAAAATCAAATTTGATCACAATTGTCACGCCCCGAGCCTACACCCTGGGCGGGACCGGCACCCGGAGACCATTTCTGGCCCCAAGCGAACCCTTGGCCTGGCTTTCTTAACTCAGCGGAAACCTCAACAGAATAACTCAATGCAATATTACAAAACAACTTAACTT
>JAJOOR010010049.1:0-35494 GCA_036250505.1 Solanum acaule | reverse complement strand
AAAAATGGTCCAACACTTAGAAAAAAAAATGAGGCGGGTGAACAGTAAAAACGCTCACTGGAAATTGTCTTTCCTGCCGGACAGATTTTACGAAAATAGGCATAACTTCTTCGTCCGAACTCCGAATGAGGTGAAACGAAGTGCGTTAGGTAGCTAAATCAAAGGGATTTCCATGGATATGTTATTGTCTACCTAATAATTTGTGTGCTAGGAGATATGACCCTCCAAAGTAGACCCTCGAAAAAGGCTTCACTTGGAAATTTCGGATTTTGATACGGTTGCTCTAAAATTTGGGTTAGACCCATTTCCCACTCAATTTGACCCCCTAAACAAGAATATGAAGTCGGATTTTCGAAAAACGAAACGGATTTTTTTATATATAGCTAAACAAGTTTCCGGTAACTTCCGAAGCACATTTTTAAGAACTTTTTGGGTCATTTCATATACAATATGAAAGCATGGGAAAAAATATGTGGAAAATAATTTCAAATACTTGAAAAATATTTTTGAGAACATATTTAAAATGTGGGGGGTTCTTTACTTGTGATAAAGACAAAATTAGACTTACTATCTAATTTAAATTTGAAAGTACAATATATGAAATTTAATTACATTCTTGTATTATGTTAGACCCACAAAATTCTTGGAGTATATTTGATATTGTGGCAGTTGAGTCTCTCTTTACTAGTATATGATATGACTAGTATAAAACCACAAAATTATATTAATCGTTCAAAAGAATTGTATTCTTTGATGAAAAAGTTTCACTTAAAATATTGTGATTTCTCATGAAAAGATATGTCTATTAATTTATTTATTTTTGTATAGACATAAACATTGGTGAAAAGTGATATGTTATGTTTGTGTTGTAAACAAACATTTGGTCATATTACCCTTATTGAACCGATGAGACTATGATCATGGGTAATTCTATAACAAATTGAATGTTATGGAAATGTCCTTCTGAAAAGGACATACATCAAGATGTTGATTCTAAAATAATGTCTGTATTTGAGAAAGTTATAAAAAGTAAAGAACAAAATATTTGTGGGAAAAGGTTACCTCACAGAAGGTCTTTTCAAACTTAGTATTTCTGTTTGTTCTTACTTGCTTGAATCAAATTGTTTGTGACATATATGCTTGGAACATGTCAATTACAAAACCTTGCAAAAACTGATCAACTTAGAAGTTTTGCCTAACTTCTAGTGCAATAAATCAAAATGTCAAGATTGTGTTGTTGAAAGGAATTTTAATACCTTAGAATTGATTTACACTAACATTTGTGATATGAAGTCAACACCATCTCGTGGTGGGAAAAAGTGTTTCATAAATTTTATTGAGAATTGCACTAGATATTGTTATGTTTATATGCTGAATGGTAAGGATGAAACAATAGAAACATATAGGCAATATAAAACCGAAGTTGAAAATCAATTGGATAAAAGATTGTCATAATTAGAAGTGGTAGATGTGGAGAATGTGAATCTTTTTTTGCAGAAATATATTTGGAAAATGGAATCATCCATCAAATTACTGCACATTCTCACCTCAATCTAATAAAATTATTGACAGGAAAAAATCAAACTTTGAAGGAAATGTGAATGTCCTATTTATAAGTTCAGGTTTATCGCAAAATTTGTGGGGAGTGCTATCATTATAGCAAAAGAGAACAACAAAAAGTTTGTCTGTTCAGAAAGAGAGAAACAAAAAGTTTTGTTTGTTTAGTAAAGGGAGTAACAAATAAAAAAAGAAAACTTTTGTTTGTTAAGAAAGGAAGCAACAAAAAGTTGTGTTTGTTCAGACTTTTGTTGTATCCTGATAGAGGATTGTTTGTCGTCCCTTAAAGTTTATACAAGCAATAACTCATAAAAGATAGTGATCAAACAATTTTCAATACAGTCTATTTCATATGAGAAATGGAAATGAGGGAACTATTCCCAAACGGGTCAAAATAAGACCTAAGACTTTGGATTGTATGTTCAATAGATATGCTACAAATAGTAAAGCATGTCGATTTATGGTTCATAAGTCTGAACCGTCGGATAGTCAAGTGAAGGGTCTAAATGACCTTGGAAAGAACCAAAGGATAATGTACTTAATAAAGAGATTTAGAGGCATAGTAAATGTCAATGGACAAATTAGTTCTTCCAGGTTTGATTTTGTAACATTTCTTCTTGAAAATGAGTCCATATAGTCAAAGAATATATGTCTTCTGTGGACTCATCCTATTTGAAAAGAGGCTGTCAATAGTAGGATATATTCAATCTTGAGCAACTACACTTGAGAGTTGGTTGATCTTCCTCCAAGAAATAAACCTTTGGGTTCAAAGTGGATCTACAAAAGGAAAAGAAAGTTGATGAAATTATTGGAAAATACAAAGAAAAACTTGTTGTCATAGGGACACATAATAGCCACTAACTAGGATTATATCAATTCAGATGTTAATTGCGCTAGTTGCGGTATATGGCCTTCAAATTCGTCAAAATGGATGTGAAAACATTTTTCTTAAATGGAGAATTGGAGGAAGAAATTTACATGGAACAACTCGAGGGTTTTGTGGTTCCTGGTAAAGAAAAGAAAGTCTGTAAACTTGTTAAGACACTTTGTGAACTAAAAATAAGCGCTCAAATAATGACATGCGAAGTTTGACCAAACTATGTTGGCAAATGAATTCAACATTAATGAATGTGATAAATATTTTTATATTAAAGACACTCTAAATCACAAGGTCATTGTTTATTTTTATGTTGATGACATGTTGATCATCAAAAGAGACATTTCTAACATAAATGCTTCTAAGCATATGCTAGAAAGTAACTTTGATATGAAAGACATTAAAGTTACTGATGTGATTGAAAAGGTACTTGACAAGTTCAAGTATTTGGATTTCAATATTGTCAAGACTCCAATAAATGTGAGCTTTGTACTTCAAAAGATGAAGGCAAACGTGACTCACAATTGGATTATGCTAGAGTATTGAGAAATATGATATATACCATGAAGTGTACGCGATCAGATATAGCATGTGCTATTAGTAAACTGAGTCGGTTCACAAGTAATCTTAATCAAACTCATTGGATGACAATTAAAAAAGTTTTGGAGTATTTAAAACATACTTAAAAACTATTGCTTTGCATTATAACTAATATTCAACAGTATTGGAAGAATATAGTAATGCAAATTGAATCACCAGGTCAAATAAAGTAAAATCCACGAGTGGATATGTATTTACTCTTGGTGGAGGAGCAGTCTTTTGGATATCTTCCAAACTTAAATGTATCGCTCGCTCTACTATGAAATCTAAGTTTATCACTTCAGATAAGGCCGGTGAAGAAGTTGAATGACTCTGAAATTTCTTGAAAGATTTTTGGCCCAAACCTATAGCTCTGATATGCATACACTGTGATAGTTAATTTGCAATAGGTAGGGCATGAAGCATAATGTATAACGGAAAGTCTCGTCATATATGACGTAGACATAATATCGTTAGAGAACTACTCTTTAGTGGAATTATCATAATTGACTATGTAAAGTCAAAGGATAATGTGTCAGATCCACTTACAAAAGGCTAAACTAGAGAGGGAGTTGATAGATTATCAAAGGGAATGGGACTATGGCCTAAGACAAGTCATTGTGGCGGTAACTCTACCTAGAAGACTGGAGATCCCAAGATCTAGGTTCAAGGAGATCAAACAAAGTCATTAATGACGGTTCAACATTGTCAAAATATTTTTTTTATGGTCCATTCTCATGATAAGACAATGTTCAGTAACAAGGATAAAGGCATTAGGACTTTTTAATGGTTTCTAAGTTTGATACAGTGTATATCAAATAGTGTATCTATGAGATAACACACTTAGAAATCACCTATGTAAGTGTGAAGTGTAAGCCGCTTCAAGGAGAATCCGGTAAGACCAGTTCTCTATGCACTTATAAACCAAGACGTGTTCATGGCTGAAACGAACAAAACAATGAGAACCAAAAATAGTTCAAGAGTTGATTGTGTGACTTATGTTGTCTAGGTATACACCAAAGCTCGACGGTTCAAAGATATCAAATCTATCGATTGACCGAGTATATCCGAAATATGTTCACTATGGAAAGTTCAAAGGGAAACCCACTTATCCAGATGCAATCAATCCTTACTTGTGAATCACACAGTTTTTCATGCATATGTTTTAACAATAGTCATTCCCTATTCATGTGGGGGATTGTTGGGTTTTAAAGGTGTGAACAGGAAATGAAGGGTTGTGACTATGCCAAAGGGTTGTGACCATGCCAAAGGGTTGTGACCTTTATGAAATGTTGTGTCCTTTCTAAAGGGTTGTGACCGTTTGAAAGGTTGTGCCTTTTCAAAAGTGTTGTGACCTTTCTAAAAAGTTGTCTTCTTTCCTAAGAGTTGTGACCATTACCCTTTGTTGACTATAAATAGAGAGGTTTTCTCTCATTTTTCGGCATCGAATTCTTCCATTCTTTTGCATACATTTCTTACAAAACAAATTGATCGATCGTGTCTGTGTGTGTGATTCGTTGCTGTCATTTTGAGTTCGTTGAAATTATCGAAGTTTGAGGTACCGCTACTTCTTTAATGGTTAATCCGTTTTATTTTGGGAGGAATTAATTTGTAACCTCGGGTACTTGAGGGGATTAAATTTCTTAAGGACACACAGTGAATTCTGTGGACTCGAATAGTTCTTTGTATTTTTCTTTTCATCTTTTATTATTTCTGGTTTGCTAATCTGAATACAGGAGATAACAAAATCTGCATCCACTACCCTCTCGACTCAACTTATGAAACTACACTAAATTTATATAATATACCGTCACCTTTCAACTGCTTATATTTAAAAAAAATTAACAGATATATAATCGATGTATGTATAATCATATATATGTAAATAATCTATGTATATAACTTATCATAATTACAAAAAGACTGACAATTTATGTAAAAAGTCATATTAAAAATTAAAATAATGATTCAATAAAAAACACTTTGTTCAATCATAGAATTTCAAATATTTGGAATCTTCTATAGGCAAAGGGGCTCCATATGACACTAGCATTATGATGGAGTAGTTGGAATCAGACATTCTATAGATTTACAGTACTGTATCTTTTTCTTTTTTAAAAAAAAAAAAACTACTATAAACAATATGTTTTTCTTTGGCTTTATCAATTTATCTAATATAATTTGATTTGGTATAAAGTTTTAAAAAATAATATTTTAAAAAAAACTTATATCTTAAATATGAGATTTTATTTGTGTGGTTATAAAAATTTCAAAACTTATAATCATTAATTATAAAAGCTCTCGGATAAATTAAGAAGTTTAAAATGAAATGTGAATTGTAACTTTTTTAGAACAGACTAACAAAAAATTGTACAATTTTTTTAAATGGTCGAAGAAATTTATATCATAAAATTTAAGCAGGCATTGGACAATGAATTCTAAATATATATTTTTATTTGAAATTTATGAAGTTAGAGTTGAAAAAATGTGTTTATTTATATTTTTTGTAAGGGAGAAAAAAGAAAGACTTTATATATAAAATTTATAAAGATGAAATTGCAAAATAGATTTGAAACATTTTTTCAAATTTGAAATCCAACACTAATTGAATTTAAAAATTGTATATCAAACATTGATTTTAAGTTTTACCAAAAATGCTCATATTTGCCCTTGTATTCTTAAAAAAAGTTATATTTATCCTCGTCATATCTTTTTGACATAGTTATCCTTATCATCTTATTTTGAGCACATATTTATTCTTAAACCGTTAACTTTCATATTTTCTCTTTTAAGAGTATTTTGCATGACGTCTACATGGATATATTTATGTAGTCACTAATCATATGTATTCTAATTTATCTCGGTTAGCTTCTTTTTTTTCCGTCATGTGTCTGTTTATATTGAAACTCAACTAAATTTGAATTTATATTGAAAATTCTAACATTAAAGGTAAAACATTTCCTAATAAAAAACGACTTCATATCTAAAGAGACTCATATTAAAACCTTTTAATTGAGAATGAAAAATTTATCACGACCCTTCATTTTAGCTGCTACTATTTGTTGGTATTTTGAGTGAATAGTATTGCAGCAGTAAACTGTCTTTCTCACATTTATTATTTCTGTCAAGCCTTTGTGACTCATAAATTTTAGTAATGATGAAAATCACAGTCACGTTCCTTACATTTCACAAGTGAACAAGACATTATTTCAGCAAATCAATGCAAAATTCAAATTTTTGAGGGAATTTGAAGAGATAAAATTTATTTCAAATTAACAGAAAACAAATATAGTAAATTAATTATGTCGAATATAATATAAAAAATGTTAATACTCATCGTCTCTATTTATTTTTTCCTTGATTAGACGATCAAACACTACATTATAATATAAAAATTGTTAATACTCATCGTACTCTACTTATTCTTTCCTTGATTAGACGATCAAACACTATATTATTTTGAATATAATTTGGGAAAAGGGTCTGAAAAATACTTCGATTTTGGTCGAAATTGTTGTTACGATATCAAACTTTATGGAGGACATTTTACCCCCTGCACTATTTAATAGTATGTTTTAAAAGTATATATGTGCCCACGTGGACACGTTACTATTTATAATAATGCAATATTTATGATGTCCACGCGGATACATATATATCTTTAAAATACACTATTAAATAGCGCAGGGGGTAAAGGTCCTCCATAAAGTTTGGTATTTTTCGGACCTTTTCCCATATAATTTTATGAAATTATTTTTTCTCTTTTCTTCCCGGCCTCAAGTACTAAATTTGTCTGAAATATGTTGATAGAATAATAATGGGGAATCTTCGCATACAACCACTCAAAAATAACTTAATTATGTTTTATAGCTATAGTTTGCTATTGCGATTTGTAGCTACATGTTATAGGGAGGAGAGTGACGAACAAGATTGGAAGATGGGGGAGAGAGGCGAGCCAGAGAGGGCAGAGAGTGGAGATGTGAATTGTATATGTATATCGGTTAGTTAATTGTATATATGTAACTACTATGTATATGTATCAATGATTGTATTTGTATATTTGCATGCAATTTAAATTCGTATACAATTAAATTGATTTAAAACATTTGTATTTGTATATTCAATCTCTTTCTTGCTTTACACAAACATAAATTATACGAGTATTTTGTATAATTTGTGTTTGTATAAAGAGAGAGAGAGGGAGAAGATAACTGGGCAGGATAATATTTGTATTTATATAATTATAAGTGTAGTGTATAGGGCAGAGATATATGTATTTGTATTGGTATATTCAGTCTCTCTCACTTTATAAATATATTTGTGTTTGTATAAAGTGAGAGAGAGATTGACAGAAGAGAATAGAGAGAGAGAGAGAGAGAGAGAGAGACTGGGCAGGGAGAGGAGAGAGACGAGAGAGATGACTAAAAAATAGGAGAGAGGCGATCGAGATTCAAGAAAGAGGGGAGAGAGGTGAGAGAGAGGAAGAGAGGAGAGAGAGAGGAATGTAATTATAACTAGAAGTAAGTTCAAAATTATAATTAATGCAAACTATAGTTATGTTAGATAATTAACTAGGAGTATATGTTTGCTTAACCGCGTAATTTTCCCAATAATTATACATTGACAATAGCTACCATTTTTACACCTATACCTCATATAATTTTTCAGTGAATGATGTATACTGGATTACCTTTCGCTTAAGGTGGCTTCGTCAATTAGGATTGTGTATCGGTTGATTCGGTTCTATTTTAAAGTTTATTGAATCAACTTATGGGTTATCGGTTTATAAACATGTTAAACCGTGAAAGAATCATTAAGATATTTGACTTATCGGTTATTGGTTTAATCATTAGATTTGACAAAATAAATAAATAATTGAAAATCACTTAGAAACATAGTGACAAACTAAATAAACCATGCACGTGAGTAATGATAGATTACATCTTGTTCAATAACAATACTAACACATTGTAGAATAATCGAAAGTTTGAGACTGTCAGAAATAAAAATATAAAATTTAAATCTTAAGTCAAGGACTTTATATACAAAATTGGATAAATATAATTTATTAATTTACGACGAGAGGAGTTGCTGGGATGGTTAGCACCCCTCACTTCCAACCCGAAGGTTGCGAGCTCGAGTCACCAAGGGAGCAAAAGGGATGGGAGTTCCTAAGGAGGGTAAAAAAAAAAAAAAATTTACCAGGTTATCGGTTAACCCGTTAAGAAAAAAAATCGAACCATTAAGAACCGATAACCCGATAATAAAAGAAAATCAAAACCGTTAAACCAATAATTCATTACCGATAAATCATTAAAAAAATTAATTCAAGTTATCAGTTTTGATTCAATTTTGAACAACCGTATCGCCGATAATTCTAAATATTTGAATGAAGGTTCTAGAATCTAAGACTAAACTAGTGTAGAATATGTGACCATATTATGTAGTTGTGCTACACTTTTGCGTGGGCTTCAAATCAGCATTTGTATGTATAGTATAGGCCCAAATTCTTCTATTGTCTAAATCAGTCCATTTCATTTTGCATTTCAACCCATCCATTCTATTTCCATCTTCTCCAACATATGTAAACTACTCCTAACTTGTTTTTATTTTTATACCATTTTAGTTTTTTCTTTTGTAAGTGTACTAGTTTGGTTGTGAAACAAGTAAATTTTAGGTTGCTTTGAACAAATTGTGTTCGTTTTATTATAATTTCAAAGAAATAACTATTGGACAAAGTGGATAGACATTTGATTTCGGGATCACCATTTAAGTCAGATTTGTGTGAAAATTTGTAATTTTATCCATCACGATTTTATTTTTTTGATATGTGGTGTCTAAAGTTTTATATGACTGAAGTTTACACACCATATAATCAAATATAGGTGTTGAAAAGAAAAAATATTTTCTACTACACATACATTATCTATTTCCTTTGTACCCTTTTAATTGATTCATACCACCATCACTTTTAAATAGTAATTCAAAATGAATTCGAATTCTTTCATTTTTTAAACTTTAAAATCAGCGGTTTGAAGTTTTACCTTCTTCACTTTAACAATTCCTTGGAGAGAGTTTTATAAAATCTCTCAAGCTTCCTTTGAGGTGTTTGCATCAACTACCTTCTCAAACACAACTTCATCCAAACATTAGTGGACGAGAATGAGGACTTGTTGATCCTTCTTTTTTTTTAAAAAATCTTTCTCAAGATATCTTTTTTATTTTGAGTCAAAATTTCCTCTATAAATTTTCATACATTTTTAGCGCCAAGAATGACTTTCACTTGGATCGACACTACATTTCATAATTTTCTTTTGTGAAATAGTGATACTAAAATAACAATGGATCATTGTTTGCCATGGATTTGATACCATATTGTTGCAAAATGTTAATCCGATTCTGAAAAAAATATCTACAAAAAATAACAAAAATAAGAGAGTACAAAGACACCAAGATTTTCAAGTGTGAAAAATATAATGATCAAACTGAGTAGTATTATATTATTATAGTGAAAATTTTATCACGTGATAATCACAAAAGAATACTACAAACTTAAAATAGATAATATTCTTTTATTTCATACACCTCACTATAATACTACTTGCTTTTTATTTTTCGCACAAACTTATTTCTTACACTGTTTGTTGATTATTACACTGTAAGTGATTGTCCAGATTAGTTTATTGTACGTGTTTTGTACACATATATATCATGTTAAGTAACCAGCGAAATTTGAAAAAATTCTGGTTTGTATAAGTTGTTTGATAGAAATTAACCGACAAAGTTTGATGAAATTTTGATTTGTATAATAGTGTATAAATTTATATATAATTGTATATAAATATATAAATGTCTTATAATTTTGTATAATATTGTATATTGAGTGTATAATATTATATATCATTTTTAAAAAATATTTTTATAAAAAAAATTATGAAAGTTTTGTAAATTATTATATATACCGGATTGTATTTTTTGCTAAAAATTTATAATATAAGTTTTGAGTTAGTTATAGTTTATGAATTTTTTCCTTAATATAAAACAATAATAATATCAATGGCTACATAGTCATTAGGGAGTCTTCTCATCGTCTTAGTCGCAATAGTTTGCCATCCTATTATCCCTGAAAATAAAAAATAATCAAGTGAGCAAGAAATTAGAGTCAAACCAACACACAATTACTTTGAGCATCAGATTGTTTATCCTAAAATCTGTAAAGTTATAGAAGATTAAGAGCACACTTCTTGATCTAACTCTTTTTAGATCAACTTAATAGTGATTTGATTATTAATTATTAGGTAAGATAATGTGAGGTGTGTGTTTATATGAAGGATCCTTTTAATCTGTAATGTTCAAAAAGAGTCCATTTTAAAGCCGGACTCAAGATCTGTATTTTATTACAAATACCAACCTCTTGAGGTTGATCTATTTTTTAAAGTAAAAACCAAACAAATTTTGACCAAAAAATTGACCTCCTTAGTCGATTTATTAAAGTAAATCAAGTTTATTTTTAAATTTTAAACCCAAAAAATCGACGTATTCTTGATTAAATGCAGATTTTTTGAGGCCGGTCATAATATTTTTCTTCATTTTTAATGCTAGAAAAATAAAATAATATATTTTTTTAATTTGTCAAATCAAATACCAACCTATTTATAATGAAAATGCTTGATTAAAGTGACTGAACAACAACAAGCTTAGCAAGTCATTTTCTACATGATTGTAAATTGTAATCAATTTAATTATAAGATTGAAATAATAAAAATTATGAAACCTCCCCAATAAATAGAATAAAATAATAAATTGGATATTAATGATCGCATATATGTGTGATTGCCATCACAATTTAACACAATGATTTTGTGGCCTATATGTACTTAATTAGGAATCCAACAAAAAGAAAAGGTCAAAAGGTGTATTTGTGTAAGTCAAAAAATTTGTTCAAGGAATCTTATCGTATAAATCGGGTGAATGATTTTTCAGGTCACTTAAAGATAATTTTATATTTTGTTAGAAGAGATTTTCTTTTATACATAAAAAATAAAGAAATTATTTCTTCTATTTATTTTATAAGTAACCAAAAAATCTTAATTCCTCTTATTAAATCTATTAAATTGAAAAAAAATAGTAAATGAATTGAACTATATATAGACCCTCAGAAATTTGTTGAGGCGAAAGTTTGTACATTGCTTTTATCATCTGAATTTTACATGCATAATATTCATAAATTTTTTGTTACATTTAAACACTAGTTCGTGGAAACTCGTGCTAAGTTCGGGTTCAACATCAAAATAGAAAAATACTCCATAATAATTTTAAATAAAAACAATAATTTGTGTCTCATTTTTTTCCCACTCACAATTCTTTTAAGATGGTTGTGTGTTAAATAATTTTTAAGTCTCTTGTCTACTCACCGAAAATTATATTATAATGACATTACAATTATCCTATCGGTTTCAAATAAGTTAGTATGAACTAAAAAAAAAAAAAAGTTAGTATGAACTAAATTTAAATAATATCGACTTTACTATTTATTTTCTATTGTATCATCGTATTAAAAATATCATATCTAAATTTACTTAATAAGTTCTTCAAAGTTATTTTCACTATTTGTGATGATACATTTTAAAGGGGCTCAAACATAATTATGTTTATCAAATTGAATGTGACAACCTAATAATAAAGGGATAAAATAGGGGTAAAAATAAGATAAAAAGAGTTGGATTACACACTTCTCTTCTAAAAGGGGACCATATGTTACTAAAAAGTGTTTAGGATGTTATAAAATAACTAGCTTAACAAACTAATATTAATAAACTATATTTAAAAGGAGAACAAGAGAGAGCATAATCTATTCCAAACTTTCTTATATCTTCAATTGTGAATGAAGTAATAGCTATACAAACTAACACTTGGCCATTGAGAAGTTATCCACTTGGCCAAGCGATGGCACCTCAAAAATGGGTGGCCCTAGATGGCATCAATTAGTATGGCAAGTGATGACAGTTAAAGGGATGGCCCACATGGCATCCATTTAGTTTTACAACACTCCCCCTTGGATGTCCATGTAAAAGAAAAGTTGAAGGAACAAAAATATACACAGACATTCATAATACGCATTGCTTGCTGCCTCATTAAAAACCTTTCTAGGAAAATTCAGTGGGACAAAACCTAGACTAAGGAAAAAAGAGTGCAATGCGTATTTTACTCCCTTTAATAGAGACCACGGTTCAGATGCTCAAGTCTTCGCATTCCAATCTTGTGTACCATCTTCTCAAGAGTTGAGGCTGGTAAAGATTTGGTGAATAAATCTGCTGGATTATCACTTGAACGAATTTGTTGTATATCAATAACACCATTCTTCTGAAGATCATGTGTGAAAAATATTTTTTGGTGAAATATGTTTCGTTCTATCTCCTTTTATGAAGCCTCCTCTTAGTTGAGCTATGCAAGCAACATTGTCTTCAAAGAGAACTGTAGGTACCTTGACATCACATTTCAAACCACATCTTTCTTTGGTGAAATGTATCACTGATCTCAACCATACACATTCTTTACTTGCTTCGTGAATAGCTATTATCTCAGCATGATTTGAAGAAGTAGCGACAATAGACTTCTTTGTAGATTGCCATGATATAGCAGTACCTCCGTATGTAAATAAATAGCCTGTTTGAGATCAAACTTTATGTGGGTCAGATAAATAACCTGCATCTGCATGACCAACAAAATCTGCACTATCTTTATTAGTATAAAATAGACCCATATCGCTAATCCCCTTTAGATATCGCAAAATATGTTTAATTCCATTCCAATGTCTTCGTATAGGGGAAGAACTATATCTTGCTAACAAATAAACAGAAAATGCTATGTCAAGTCTCGTAGCATTAGCAAGATACATAAGTGCACCAATTGCACTAGATAAGGTACTTCAGGACCAATAGGTTCCTCATTCTCTTCTTGAGGTCGGAATGGATCTTTACTCACTTCAAGTGACCGAACAATCATTGGAGTACTTAATAGATGTGCTTTGTACGTGTAAAATCATTTCAAAATTTTCTCAGTATATGCAGATTGATGGATGAAGACCCCGTCTACTAGATGTTCAATTTGTAGACCAAGAAAAAGTTTTGTTTTTCCAAGGTCCTTCATTTCAAATTATTTCTTTAGATATTCAATTGCCTTTTGAACCTCTTCTGGGGTTCCAATGAGGTTTATGTCATCAACATAAATGGCAAGAATAACAAACCCTAATATTGTCTTCTAAATTTAAATAAAAGGATAAATTGCGTTGTTTATATAATATAATCTTCTTTTATCAAGTATTCACTGAGGCAATTATACCACATACGCCCTGATTGTTTTAAGCTCTTGTAATCTGATTGAGCATATTTCCTGAGATTTTGAACTATATGCTTCAGGCAAAATAAGTCCTTCCAGAATTTTCATAGAAATTTCATTATCAAGAAAACCGTAAAGATAAGTTGTAACCACATTCATTAGATGTATTTCAAGATTTTCATGTACAGCTAAACTAATGAGATATCAAAAAGTTATTGCATTCATAATCGGTGAATATGTCTCTTCATAGTCGATATTGGGTCTTTGAGAGAATCCTTGTGCAACAAGGTGTGCCTTGTATCTTACAATTTCATTTCTCTCATTTCTTTTTCGCACAAAAACCCATTTATATCCAACCGATTTAACACCATTTGGGGTTCGGACTAAAGGTCCAAAAACCTCACGTTTAGCAAGTGAGTCTAATTCTGATTGAATTGCCTCTTGCCATTTTGGAAAATCACATCTTCGTCGAAATTCTTCAACAGATTTAGGCTCAAGATCCTTACTGTCTTGCATAAGATTAAGTGCAACATTATATGCGAAAACATTATCCACTATAATTTTCGATCGATCTAAACTTATCCCATCACCCGTAGAACTTACTGAAAGTTCTTCATTCACTTGAGTCTCATGTTCACTGATTTCTTAAGGAATATTAGGATTAATCAGACCTTGAATTCCTTCATGAGACTCTTTTATAGTGTCATCTTTATCATTTTTCACGCTTCTTTTTCTAGGATTTTTGTCTTTTGAACCCAATGGTCTCCCACGCTTCAGGCGTGTGTGAGATTCAGAAGTTGTGGCACTATTAGATGGCCCTATTGGAATATCAATTCAGATAGACATATTTTCTGCAGGAATATACGACTTAGTTGTCTTTTTCAAATCAGTAAATGCGTCTGTCATTTGATTTGCTATATTCTGCAAATGGATGATCTTTTGGACCTCCTGTTCACACATAGGGGAACGTGGATCAAAATGAGATAATGATGAAAATTTTCTGCAATTTCACTTTTAAGTTCTTTTTTCTCTCCCCCTAATAGCGGAAAAGTTCTTTCATCAAATCGACAATCTGCAAATATCGCATGAATAAATCTCCCGTCAATGGCTCAAGGTAGCGAATTATGGAGGGTGAATCAAACCTAGCATATATGCCTAACCTTCTTTGGGGGGCCATCTTAGTGCGCTGAGGTGGTGCTACTGGCACATAAACAACGCATCGTAGATGAGCAATATTTGGTTCATGACCAAATACTAATTGTGACGGAGAGTATTTATTATAATTAGTCGGTCTAAGACGAACAAGTGTTGCTGCATGTAAAATAGCATGACCCCATACGGTAGTGGACAATTTCATTTTCATAAGTAGTGGTCTTGCAATCAATTGTAGGCGCTTAATAAATGACTCGACAAAGCCATTTTGAGTATGAACATGAGCAACAAGATGTTCGATTCTTATCCCAATTGATAAGCAATAATCATCAAAAGCTTGGGATGTAAATTCTCCAGCATTATCAAAGCGAATAGCCTTAATAGGATAATCTGAGAATTGCGCCCTTAATCTTATTATTTGTGCCAATAATTTTGCAAACGCCAGGTTGCGAAACGATAAGAGGCACACATGAGACCATCTTAAAGATGCATCTATTAGGACCATAAAATATCTAAACAACCCACTAGATGGGTGAATAGGTCCACAAATATCCCCATGTATACGTTCTAAAAATTGGGGGATTCAATGTTAACCTTCATTGGTGATGGCCTAGTAATCAATTTGCCTTGACAACAAGCAGCACATGACAACTCATCACTCGTAAGAATCTTCAGGTTCTTTAATAGATGTCCGTTTGAATTTTCAATGATTCGTCTCATCATTATTGATCCAGGATGACCTATTCGAGCATGTCATAACACAAACGTATTTAAATCAGTAAACTTTTGTTTTACGATTGAGTGTGCTTCGATTGTACTCATTTCTACATAATATAGGCCAAAAGATAGGGTTGGTAATTTCTCCGAAATATAATTCTGACCTGAGACATTCTTGGTTATACCAAGGTATTCAATATTCATTTCATTTAGTGTCTCAATATGATATCCATTTTGGCAGATATCTTTGAAACTTAAGAAGTTTCTTGGGGATTTAGAAGAGAACAACACATCTTCTATAACAAGTTTTGTCCCCTTAGGCAGAAATATAGTAGCTCTTCCGGAGCCTTCAATCAATTTCGAATTATCAGAAATTGTAGTAACATTTGCTTTTCTTCTAAGCAAGTAAGAAAATAATTTCTCATCTTTAAATATGACATGTGTTGTTCCACTGTCAACTACACATATATCCACATGATCGACTATTGATCCATACGAGATTCGGGGCATATTCATATTTTCTTCAAAAAAGAAATAAACAAAGTAAAATATTACTATTAAACATGGCTATTGTACAAACATTATTTATTTACTGAGATTAGAAAAGCATAAACACACCAACCAATACAAACAAACAGAAAAGGAAATTATCTAAATTAGCGCGGGCTCGTCACTGATCGTTTTTCCTTAAGGGAATACAAAGAAATCAACTACATCCAGATGCATAGGCTCAACATTATCTTCAGAGATGAAATCTGCTTCTACATTATTATTCATCTTATGTATGAGCTCAAAATTATCTTCAGAGATAAAGTTTGCTTTTGGATTATTATCACCCTTTTTCAAGGATGCCTGATAGAGCTGAACCAGACGCTTAGATGGTCGACAAGTACACAACCAGTGTCCCATTCCTCCACATCTATGACATACACTTTCTAAATTTTTCTTTTGCATCACTTCTTGTCTTTCACCCTTCCTTTTATACTGCTGGTCATTTTTTGGTGCAAGAGACATGCTTATAATTTATTTTACGACCACGACCACGATCGGAGCCACGACCATGATAGGAGCCACGACCTCTTTCTCGTTGGCGATAATTTGCCTGATTCACTTCAGGGAGTGGCATAGAACCAACATGTCGACTTTCATGATTTTTCATTAATGGGTCGCTATGTTATTCAACAATAAGAAGATGTGAAAGTAATTCTGAATATTTTTTAAAACCCATTTCTCGATATTACTGCTGCAGGAGCATACTAGAGGTAGGAAATGTGGAGTATGTTTTCCCAAGCTTAGCATGATCAGTGACATCTTCTCCACATAAATTTAACTATGATATAATTCTATACATGGAAGAATTATATTCAGTTATACTTCTAAAGTCTAGTAACCTCAAATTAAACCAATCATGACGCACCTGTGGAAGAATGACCAACTTCAGGTGGTCATATCTATCTTTCAAATTATTCCACAGTATAAAAGAGTCATTAATAGTGAGGTATTGCATTTTCAACCCCTCGTCAAGATGGTGGCGGAGAAATATCGTAGCTTTGGCCCGATCTTGACTGGATGCCTGGTTATTATCTTTGGTGGTGTCTACCAGACCCATCACATCCAGGTGGATTTCAGCGTCTAGTATTCATGACGAGTATCATTTGCCCGATATATCCAAGACAACAAATTCAAGTTTAGAAATATAAAACATTTTAGATAAATAAAATCCTTACCTTTTTTACCTAATTAAAGTAGCTCGAGTTGACGGAGTCTCGTGCTGATAACGTGTTATAAAATAACTAGCTTAACAAACTAATATTAATAAACTATATTTAAAAAGGAGAATAAGAGAGAGCATAATTTATTCCAAACTTTCTTATATCTTCAATTGTGAATGAAGTAATGGCTATTTATAGCCAATAAGTGATATACAAACTAACACTTGGCCATTGAGAAGTTATCCACTTGGCCAAAGTGATGACACCTCAAAAATGGGTGGCCCCACATGACATCAATTTAGTATGGCAAGTGATGACAATTAAAGGGGTGACCCACATGACATCCATTTAGTTTTACAATATAGGAGTATTAATTTTTGATTTATTGAAAAGATTCTTTGATTGGCAAAGTAGTGAATAGCAAGTGTAAGGGCAAATTTGAAAGAGCAAGTGCAGTATCAGTATACAACCACAATGTATTGGTAGGATCACGCGGCTATCCCAATAAGTGAAACATATGCAAGTAACCATAATATTATAAAACAGGCATATACCGAACATATACAATATTAGTCATCTTTTCAGGATCAATGTATCATCCCACATTCTCAATAATACACATTGATTATCAATTTAGAGCAACATACAATCTTCCAATATCAATCATCATTATATATGAACATAATTATCACAAGTAGATACACAACACAATTCAATGGTCCTCTCACGGAACCCAATTTAATGGTCCTTTCATGAAACCCACACCTAAACTGTTAGCATACCGGAACATGGTACCCGATCCAATGTTTATGCCAGAACGTGGCAACCGATCCCATATTTATGCCGGAACGTGGCAATCGATCTTAGTTAGTGTGTCAGATCGTGACACCCGCCCATTCAACAAACCACAATAACAATCACAATGTATATTCTCACAATCATACAACAAGAAGTGATTCATGACATACAATTATTCAATTATCCTTATTTACGATTAGGGTGATCAATAATACAACATTCGCATACATACATGCATTATAAGAAGCAATTACAAACATATATCACACCAACATGAAGTCACAACCATCACCAATCTTGAAACAAGCTTGAAACCCTAAGAAACTTGATCCTTCCCTTTTCGGATACGTTCGGCTTATTTTTGATCTACAAACAATCAATATAATACGGGAATTAATAAGCAATCACTAATTACCCGGATTACTAACAATTCTAACAACCCTAGATCATACCCATATCCAAAATAAGGTTGTTTCCATCATAGAATCTAGATCAAAACCCTCCCCCATCGATAATTACCAATTTTATTACGTTCTACGGATCGAAAAACTGATTCGGGGAGTGAAAAGCTTACCTTTAGCCTCAAGAATGATGAAAAACGCTCAAGAACTCGTCTAGGGTCGTCTCCTAGCTCTCAAAGTCGAAAAGTGCAGAATAAAGACGTTTTGGGGTTTATTTGCGACTTTAAGTCGCGTCTGGCCCGCCACAACGACCCTCACCACTCTACAGCGGCCCTGCTAGAGCGACCAAACCCACCGCCAAAGCGGCTTGCACGAAATAATGAGCTATTTTAATAATTCCAAGACCCCCATTTCACAACACACCTTTAACCAACAACGCTCAGAAAATATCGTTCACGCTAAGATCGATTTCGGGAGTTCTACTCATCCGAATTCAATTTTGTAAAGTCGTACATTTCTTAACGTCTTAGCTATCTACTCATGTGATCAAAATCATAATTAGATCACCCAATTGCTACCAGATTTTCCTAGACCTTACTGACTCCGATTTTGTCCAAATCTGGACTAGGCTAGGAAATCCCAAGTTACTACCAAAAACTTTTCTGACCCCAATTCTTTCTCCATTAGTTTTTCCCTAATGTTGGAAGTCAGGTCGTTACAATAGATACCAATTTACCCATCACTCGTCCCCGAGTGATCAACTAGGAAAGACTGGCTAAAGTAAAGGTATAGTAGTATCTGAATCGTCGAATTACTGGGGATACTTGTCTCGCAGTCCCTAGCTTCCAGACATCACGATCAAGAATTTCAACCGGTTCTCCCTCATACAAAAGGTCTTGTTTAACAAAACTGAGTCTCACTTTATGATAATATCTTCGTCCCAAACCAACCAATTGAATACCTACACATCCTCCAATATAATGCCTCAATGAAGTCATCACAATACTCGAGTGATAATTATTGTTTTATGTACACTTAACAAACAACCAAGCGATTCCCAACAACCACTAAAGTTAATCGTACACACGTCTGCAACATGTTATCAAGGACCTTGACACAATCATTCGGACGAATCCTTTAGCACTTAAGCATGATAAAATTTCAAATCAATACTCGCTACAATTAGAATTGAACGTGAATCAACTAACACACACTCGTAATACCCAAACAATCATAGTTCTTAACAATATCTCCATCCCACAACATAAATTTCCATGAGCTTAAGTTATAACAAATTTGATCTTTAGAAATCAAATACTCATCGAGGGATATGTCCAAGCATACAACCCCTCCAATAAAACTATCGAAATGTTAGATTTAGTAATTGTATATTACCTCTTAAGAACAATAGAATTGGACCCAAAGATCCCCACATTCAACCACATATAATCGATACAGGACCTCGACGACTAGAGGAAAGTTAAGATTGTCGGATAACCACAAATACACATGGCAGCTCTTCTATAAATTCTCATAAGCTAGGTGGTACATGTAGACCCACAAAAATACTTTAACAACACTGAGACAACACAAATTATGTCATTCGAAATACCCAAATCTTCCCAATCTTCCCACTCAATCAAGAGAACATCGCAAGATTTGGTACCCTAAATCCACCATTAGGGATCCACCCACAAAGGTGAAAATACACGAGAGCATAGCTAGTGAATCATACTCACAATACTAACAACCATCGTAAACACTCCGACCATTACCTTATTATAAACCAAGACTTTTTAAATGAAGCCTTTCTTAGGTATTTTAACAATCAATAGTAATAAACTTAGGACTCAACCCAGGTGTAAGTCCTTTCAAATGCTCAATACCGGGTACAATTGATCATTTCTCACCTTGCCAATTCATACCTTGACAAAATACATCATCACGAATGTAGACTCACAATGAAAAATCTGAATTGTAATTTCCACCATATAACACAATCCCTTTCTCTATCAACATTAGTTTGTACCTTAAAGATTTTTATAAATTCATGGATATCCGTTTATCATTGATCACATCTCAATCGATCTTACCATATATTTCACTAAAATTTCAATCATACTCATTACTAGACTCAAAAAGCAAAACCAAACACTTGTCATCACACTCAAGCTAATGTTCGCACACTCCTTTCTCAAGTCTTTTTTGATAGTTTTTTACCCATCTGATGGACCCATGACACTAATGCCATAGCCACAACAAATTAATGAAATCACGTATCTTTGAACCCAATTATCTACCCCACTAAAGATATTTCTTTATCCCTTGCAATCAAAAAAAATATTTTTGCTCTAGCCTCTCTCTAAAGGTTGTACTACATCTCACTATATTTTCCTTTATTATAACTCTAGCTCTTTAACATTCTATTCAAGTGATGTCCCACCATCTCTTAAACTTTCCATACAACCACGTTACTCACCCAATATTAGAAAACCACGACCTTAGATACTCGCAAGTCGTACTTATTACACAAAATTTGTTTTACCAACAATCTTATTATATAGTTGCATCCCATCACAATCCATCACAAACTCATACCACCATTACACTCGATTAGCCCTGGCTATCACTACGAAGTCAACCTTTCCATCGACATGACACCTCAAACTCAGGTATACCCATCAAATTCAAAGGGCTAACCCAATTTTATAATCATTTACTTACTAAACTGTTCAATTACCTTCACACAAGTATACTCAATGGGACTTTCTTCATCCATAAGCTTGTCATTTCGGTATTAATCCACTCTATTATGGCTCAAGATAAAATCACCAGTCCTCATACTACCCTCTCTCTTCTTAACACCAAGACAAGAGCACCCCACGGAGAAGCACTAGGACAGATGAAACCTTATCAAAAAGCTCTTGGATTTGAGCCTTAAGCTCTCTTAATTCTTCTGGAGCCATACGATACGGAGGGATGGAAAATGGGGCGAGAGCCAGTTTTCAAGTTAATGAAGAAATCTATATCTCTATCCGGAGGCATACCAGGCAAATTCGTAGGAAACACTTCCTTAAACTTAGACACTACAGGAACAAACTAAATAGAGGGAGACTCAACCTCAACATCCCAAACATGAGCCAAATAAGCTAAACAACCCTGCCCTACCAATTTCCTAGCCCGAATGGAGGATATGATCTTAGCTAGCTTAGGATTGTACAACCATTCCCACTCTAATCTTTCCCTACCGGGGATCTCTAGAGTTACCAACTTAGTATTACAAGTAAGCCCGGTATAATATGAGGGACAACCAAGTCATGCCTAAGATTATATCAAGTCAGTCATATCTAGCATAACCAAATCAACTTAAATTTGAAAATCCATAACCACAATATCAATCTACAATATTATCTTGATATATGCGAATATCAATTCCATATATGAGATTGACATGGCATCCAATTTCATTTATTTGCTATATCTATTTGTTCTGATCAATCTGAATTACTCGTATGTCTTATAGTTTGAATTACTATATGGCACTAAAAGTTGTAGAGCTGGTCGTCTTTTATATCGAGCCATTGAAGCAGCGCGTCGTGCTATAATCGGGCACTTCCATCGTGCTATGAGCGGACAATTCCGAAGAAATAGTAAGATATGGGTAAGAGTTCTCACAGATATCCCTATTACCGGGAAACCTACAGAAGTAAGAATGGGAAGAGGAAAAGGAAATCCTACGGGTTGGATTGCTCGTGTGTCCAGGGGATAAATCCTATTTGAAATGAATGGTGTGAGTTTGTCAAATGCTCGACAAGCCGCTACATTAGCGGCGTATAAACTATGTTCGTCAACCAAGTTTGTTCAGTGGTCGTAAGCTTATTAATCTGACCGCAGGACAACACGATACACATGGGTGCCTATGACTGACTATTCAACTAGGGTAGAAACATGGATGGGGGAATCAAGTATATCACAAACCACATCAAATTCCAAGGCAATTGAACTGACACATACGAATAAGTAGAACCTGGATCAAACAAAACAATAGTCATCCGGGCTCAGACAAGGGTAGCACTATATACCATTACATCACACACCTCCAACTCGGTCTTGCTCAGAAAAACATATAATTAAGCCATGTCGTCTTGACGGGCAACCTCCTCTCCTGGCTGCACTACTCCTCTACCTGTATTACCATTTCCCCGGCCTCCACGACCTTGTTGATTTCCTCCTTATATGCACAGGTTCTCCACAATTTTTAACACACTTTATAACTTATATTCGATTGTTGAACACTGAATTAGATCGCGGGAGTTAGTTCGGATACGATTCAGGGTCCATAATTGTGACTAGGGAAAACAAAAGAGTTAGGGCTGAGGTTCTGTCTCGTCTTGTCCCGCTCTGGCGGAAGGAATCCCACACTGGCGGTCTCACCTTGGCGGAAAATCCAACCCCAACGGCCTCGACGGAAACAGAATCCTTGCCAACAATTTTTTTTGGGTTTTTTCCTTCCCAATTTCCCCTAAAGGTTCCCAGTTATAACACATGCATTTTTAGAGAAAAACCCTTTAGCTAGGACAATCATTGTCTATCCCTCGGTCATCCCAACTAAGTACGCACTTTAGAATCCTTTTACATCGTTTCAACACTAGCACACACATATCCCCAGGATGCAACCAGACTCTCACACGGTTATCAGTTGGTCGCAATGCACGTCCAGATTTCTCGCTTATGAACCACATCGTAATTTATCTAGACCCTTGCACCTAATCTCGTGATGACTTTCTTTTCACAACAAGTTGCACGACACTCAAGCGGTTACAACTGGCACAATTTCAATATTTAGGCCAGCACCTTGCACATATCGACATTAAGACAATCAATACTGGGCACATAATCATATCAAAGCATTCAAGTAATACACCCTTCACATTCATAGTTAATTTCCGACAACTAGAAGCACACATTCACCATTCTAAGTTACAACTCGCAAATAAGTCCAATTTCTTTAATTAGTTCGTTCCATAAACGACCATCAGCCATGTCTTATATGGTCCCTAAGGACATATACCAATTGGAAACTTCTCAGTTCCACTTAACTTGTTTATGTCCCTTCAGCCAGGGCTACGTCGTCTAGTTCACCTTGTTGAGATACCAATTGAAATCGAAAGATACCAATTGGACTCAACTAATACCACAAGCGACAATAGTAGCTAGCGAGCCCCACAAAACTGCTAATTTCAATCACAGAACTTGATCGAACCCAATTCTTAACCGCCTCAAGCTTTAACTGATGGTAACCAGATCTTAAATCAATCTCAGAGAAAACCGATGCACCTTTGCAATTGGTCAAAAAGGTCATCTAACCGAGGCAATGGATATTTGTTCTGAATATTGACCCTATTCAACTGTTGGTAGTCTATACACATCCTCTCTTGCTAGTGATGATGTTACCGCTGTTGTTGCTCTAGCTCGGACCATAGAGTGAATGAGGAAAGATACCAATTTGTATCACCCAGATACCAATTGGATTCAAGTCCTAGCACGAATGAGTAGAAATAAGTGAGTTTTTTCCTAAAGCCCTATAGCCTCTCGAAGAAAAGTACGGACGTCTTCATACCGTTCTGCAAGATTCTACTAGGCTCGTTTTGGTACAATGCGATCAACGAACCTAGGGCTCAAATACCAACTTTGTCACGACCCAGACCGTCGTGATTGACACCCACACAAACCCTTCGGTGGGAGAGCCATTACTATAACCCAAACAAACAAATTTCATGAAAACTAAGACATTTAAAGATATGGAAGCATGTTTAAATGACTATAAAAATGGAATCCCCATAAACTCCAATGTTTTAACAAACAACTACCCAAACTAATGCGGAAGAAAAACCCCTAGAACCTGAAAGTCATTGTACGAAAACTCTACTAACGACAAGTCTAAGAACAAGAGGTACAACCACAAAACTAAACAACACCTTTAAGAAATAGTCTGAGTCCGAAAAGAGTGAACTTAAACAAGAAAGATCCATGGCAGCCCGAAAGAATTGGTTCACCCTTGAATCCGGTCACACTCATTAGTCACCTAGCTGAAGTCTATCAATAGCCACCTGAAGATGCCTTGTACTCAACAAAGAAAAAGCAAGTGCAATATCAGTACACAACCACAGTGTACTGGTAGGATCAGACGCCTATCCCAATAAGTGAAACACATGCAAGTAACCACAACATTATAAAACAAGCATATACTGAACATATACAATATTAGTCATCTTTTTAGGATCAATGTAGCATCTCACATTCTCAATAATACACATTGATTATCAATTTAGAGCAACATACAATCTTCCAATATGAATGATCATTAGATATGAACGTAATTATCACAAGTAAATACACAACACAATTCAATGGTCCTCTCACGGAACCCAATTCAATGGTCCTCTCATGGAACTCATACCCAAACTGTTAGCATACCAGAACGTAGTATCCGATCCAATGTTTATGCCGGAACGTGGCAATCGCTCTCATATTTATGTCGAAACGTGGCAACTGATCCCATTTAGTGTGTCGGATCGTGACACTCGTCTATTCAACAAACCACAATCACAATCACAATGTATATTCTCACAATTATACAACAAAAGGTGATTCATGGCATACAATTATTCAATTATCCTTATTTACGATTAGGGTGATCAATAATACACCATTCGCATACATACATGCATTATAAGAAGTAATTACAAACATATATCACACCAACATGAAGTCACAACCATCACATATCTTGAAACAAGCTTGAAACCCTAAGAAACTTGATCCTTCCCTTTCCAGATTCGTTCCGCTTGTTCTTGGTCTACAAACAATCAATATAATACGGGAATCAATAAACAATCACTAATTACCTGGATTACTAACAATTCTAACAACCCTAGATCATACCTATGATCTCAAGTATCCAAAATAGGGTTGTTTCCACCATAGAATCTAGATAAAAACCCTCCACCATCGATAAGTACCTATTCTCTTACGTTCTCCGGATCGAAAAATGGATTCGGGGAGTGAAAAGCTTACATTTAGCCTCAAGAATGGTGAAAAATGCTCAAGAACTCGTCTGGGGTCGTCTCCTAGCTCTCAAAGTCGAAAAGTGCAGAATAAAGACTTTTTGGGGTTTATTTACGACTTTAAGTCGCGTCTGGCTCGCCACAACGGCCCTCACCCCGCTACAGTGACCCCGCCAGAGCGACCAAACCCACCGCCAAAGCGGCTTGCATGAAACAGTGAGCTATTTTAATAATTTCAAGACCCCCATTTCACAACACACCTTTAACCAACAACACTCAAAAAATATCATTCACGCTAAGATCTATTCCGGGAGTTCTACTCACCCGAATTTAATTTTGTAAAGTCGTACGAATTCCTTAACGTCTTAGCTATCTACTCATGTGATCAAAATCATAATCGGAAAAGGGCCTAAAATACTCTTGAACTATTAGAAATGGTACAAAATTACCCTCCATCCATCTATTAGTCCTAAAATACCCTTGTTGTCTACCTTTAGGTCCTATATTGCCCTTTATTTTTAACGGTCCCAACTTAAACCCAATTAATAAATTCATTAATGACGTGGCAATTTTCTATTGGCCAGATTTTAAATAACCTAAATTAATTTAAAAACCCACCCATTCCCAAATTCATTTAACCCATCTTTTATCATCATCTTCCTCACAGCAAAATGGCAAATCATAGAGCATAAAAGCTACAACCTTTTCTTTTTCTTATTTTCATCCCACCTACATTCTTTGAAAAAGAAATAGAACCTAGATAATTTACATAAAGGAGATTATGATATTTCTTGAGTAAATTTTTTAGTAGAATCTATCTAATGAATCCAAAATAAAGTAATCCAAAAGATTTAGTTTCATTCTCATCAAATACAAGTGGGCAATGGTGATGAGAATTTCGTGTCATTGACTGAATTTGATTTTCTATTTATTTATGCGATCGTTGCCCAAACATACAGAATACATATCACTTTCTTAGACTTCCAAAACAAGTAACTAAGATCTGAGCAATGTGCTTAATTAAATAGTTAGAGGTAAACAACAAAACTATATAACAATATTGCTAAAATCGAAACTCCCATTTCACAGCATTTACAGAGTCTACCATAAATTAGAGTTCCTCCAGACTAGCATAAAAAGAAAATGAAAGAACTCAAAACTTGTTTCAACATCTTTATGATCAACCAATGTTTGTATCATCACCATGTCTAATAACAGTAACCTTTACAAAATGATCAAGTTATGCACATCTCTTATCAAATATCTTTTTAGATGTTCAAACTCAAGGTCAGGATTCAATTCAAAAAAGCCTGTGAGGAAGATGGGTTTAATGAACTTGAGGCGGGTAGATTTTATTTGGGTCTAATTTGAGAATAAGTGGGTTTTCAATTAGTTTAGATTATTTAAAGCTGGCCAATAGAAAATCGCCACGTCATTAATGAATTTTTAAATTGGGACCGTTAAAAATAAAGGGCAATATAGGACCTAAAGGTAGACAGCAAGGGTATTTTAGGACTAATAGGTGGATGAAGGGTAATTTTATACCATTTTTAATAGTTCAAGGGTATTTTAGGCCCTTTTCCGAATCATAATTAGATCCCCAATTGCTACCAGATTTTCCTAGATCTTACTGACTCCGATTTCATCCAAATCTGAATTAGGCTAGGAAATCCCAAGTTACTACCAAAAAGTTTTCTGACCCCAATTCTTGGGTTAAAAATGTTCTTAAACTATGTAAAAGTAATAAAAATGCTTTCTGTTTATATTTTGATTTTAAAATGTCCTTATCGTCAATACTTTGATTCAAAAATGTTCTCGCAGTCAATAATTTTGGTTCAGAAATGCCTCTATAGTTACTAAATGGGTCAAAAATGTCATTTTCCGAATACATATAATTATTTTTTCTTTTTAAATACATCTTCTTCCTAATTAAAATATTATTAAAGAATTATGTTCTTGTTTTTTTTTTTAAATCACTTTAACAAATAAAAATGTAAGAAATATTTTTTTTCTTCTTAATCTCATTTTATCAATTAAAATAGAATAACTTCATGTACCATTTCGACAGATAATATATGTCATATATATAAGATCATAGTATATGATATATTGATCATTAATTTATATTTATATAACGATAAAAAATAATTATAATAAAATAAGAAATATTTTCATTTTTTATTGGATTTTCTGAATTGAAGTAAGATAAACATTTGCTCATAAAAATATTATTAGAAAAACAATGTGTTAAAAAGAAAATAAAAAATATATTTATTTGAAAAATGAGTATTTTGACCCATTAAATAACAATAAGGACATTTTTTTACCAAAATATTGACAACAAAGGCATTTTTGGAGCAAACTACAAACGGATGACATTTTGTTCCTTTCGCATAGTTTAAGGACATTTTTGACCATTTTCCCTTATAAATTTTATGTTAGAAAATAAAAATAATTATCGCCTAAATTTAAATGATTAAATCACATATCGGATCAATTTAGAAAGAAGAAGAACGAAAAAAGTCGATACGTAGGATAAGTGAAAAAGTACAAATTTTGAAGATGCTTATTTATAATTTCACACTTCATCGTCTGAATGGACTCACACTTATTATAATAAATAATAATAAAATAGAAGGAGGATATAGTAAATTGAGCTACGTTTCAATTGCTTAAAAAATACAAACAAATGGAAAGTTAAATCTATGGCGCTTAATTTTAATGGGAAAAAGGTCTGAAATATATATGAATTTTGATCGAAATTGTTGTAACAATATCGAACTTTGGAAATGACTTTTTACCCCTGTAATAGTGTATTTGTAAGGTATATATGTGCCCACCTGGACATCATAAATATTGCATCATTATAAATAGTAACGTATCCACGTGGGCACATATATACCTTTAAAATACACTATTAAATAGTGCAGGGGGTAAAAAGTCATCCATAAAGTTTGGTATCGTAACAACAATTTCATCTAAAGTTAAAGTATTTTTCGAACCATTTTCCCATTTTAATATGTCACTTGCCATTACTCAATAATTTCACGTCAAAAATAAAAATAAGGTATTGTATAAAAGCTTTGACCACCCATATATATATATATTTAAAATACTAATATAACGAAAGGACCAAAAAAAGAAGAAGAAATAAGGATGATGTATAAGGACAAATAGGTTGGACAAGGGGATTAGTTGGTGAGGGTAAGAACATCAATTTCACTATAAAATGAGGAATTATTTAATCTCATAAATTAAAATAATTCGATTAACTGTTTTATTCCATATAAAAAAATAACTAATTTCATGAAATATCGTAGTCTATCGAATAGAATTTACCACATCCTGCATACCAAAGGACCCCATAGAATCTCAATCCAAGCACCAAAATAATTGAACAACCCATATATAAGATTAGAAAAGATATGTTAGAAACAACCGAAAAATATAAGTATAAAAAAAAGTTTGATCTGGTTATTTCTTATAACTTCTTATAAATATAATATAATTTTTCGACGAATGATGTTTAACTGACCATCTTTAACTATATATGGCTACACTACTAACACTTGATTGGTACTTAATTATTTGGACTTCATGTGTTGCCAAGAGTTGTTACTAGGGGTGTGCACTATTTGGATTAAACCGAAAAATCAAACCAAATTTTTATTTGGATTGGTTTTCTAGATTTTTGGTTTCGTTTTGGATTAATAATTTACTTTGTTTGAATTTTTGGTTTGATTTCGGATTTAGAAAAATGAAAATCGAAAAATCGAAAAAATCGATTTATATATATATATATATATATATATATATAATGTTTAGAATTAAGTTGGAGTTAACCACTTTTGTCCTTTTTAAGTTATTTTCATTATGATTTATTTTATTTTTTATGTTTGAACATCTATAATTGATATATTTGTAAGTATTGTGTTTTACGTTTTACTTGTGATTTATATTAAAAAGTATATTTAAGAAATTCAATTTATATATATATATATATATTATTTTTTATTTTTTTCAAATTGCAAATATAACTTTGTTATGTTTCTAATAGTAGACAAAACCGATTAACCGAACCGAAAAATCCAAACCAAAAAGAGAAAAACCAAACCAAACCAAATTTATTTTGGTTCGGATTGGGTACACTTCTTCAAAACCAAAAATCAAAAAATCCAAATCGAATAGTACAAAACCAAACCAAAAAATCGAATGCATAGCCCTAGTTGTTACTATCGAGGGCAACAACTTTGTCAATTTCATGTCAGAATATATATATATATATATATATATATATATATATATTATATGAATGTATATACGAAAATTTGAATAAAAAATGAATTCCAAACTTATATTCAAAAGTATAATAATTTTTTGGTGATAAAAATATAAAAATTAAATTCATTAAATTTAAATTTTAAATCCGCTTATAAATTAAAATGTTGACTTATAGCACTTGGAAATTCATTGTACATCTACTGCCAAGAGTTGTTACGTGAGCCATGACTTAGCACTTGGAATTTCTGTATTATTCTTTGTCATATCTCTTGCAAAATGTTTTGAAATATTTTATTTAAGTCGAGGGTCTGTTGAAAATATTTTATTTATCTCTTATAAGGTAAATGAAAGATTTGTAAAAAAAAAAAAACTAAAGACAAATGATATATGATCGATCAAACTTTTTTTTTTTGACTTAATCGATAAAATAAGAATAAGAGTATCTAGAAGTAAAAAATATAAAAAATTAGAACAAGTTAGAGCAAAAATAATAAGAAGATTGTGTACCGTTCGTATTTTCAGATCTTGAGATGAGATATCTTATTTTTTTTCCATATAAGAGTTTACTTATGGGGCAAAAAAATTTATGAATACTAATAGAAAAAAGCTATTTTGTCATCTGAAAAATTCTTAACAATATTCAATTAGTATCATTACCTGTCTGAATTTAGACTCTGGCTCGAGGCTGATTAGAGACAAATGTAAATATTTTTAAAAAGAATTAATTACAAGGATAATATAATTTTTTTTAATTAATTCTTTCTTGATTTAGTAAGATAGACAACTAATATAGAACAACTATTTTTAATAATGATTGAAAATGAAGCTTAAACATTAAAGGAGACTATGTTCATTTCACTAATTTTGATAAAAATAAAATATTAAAAAAATACAAGAGAGAAAGTATGTCACATACTGTCATCTGACAATTATTCATTTCAGCTTCAACCCGTCATCAATCATAATAAATGTGTTTTTTTGAAGCATTTAAATTTTATTATATTATATCAATAAACTTATCATTGCGTAATATTAAAATAAATTCAGAATTAAAAGAACAAAAAATTATTGCCAAAATTTCAAAATGACAAACAAATTAGAATGAAATCAAAGAGACAAAAACTCATAGGCCTTAGGCCTATGAGTGTTACCCTTTATCCTTTAACGAATCGTAAAAAAAAAAAAAAAGGGAAATACTTATGTTTGGGGTGGGGTGGCTCAAAATTTCGTTGAGGCAATAGTTGAATTTGTATGTTGATTTAACGTTTGCATTGAATTTCACCTACATGATTAAAGTTGTTGTTTCTATCAAAGCTTCATTTTTAGCTTAATTAATATTCGTACAAGAGTAGGAAATGGCAATAATCAAGGACGGAGTCAGATACAATTATTTTTTTATGTTTATATAGAAGCTTTCTGACTCCGCTACCAACAACTGCACATCAAGCTGCAAATAGCCGTGCTCTATTTGATTTCTACAACCTCCATTCACTTTCCTAGAAATACTCCTTCTTTGTTATCATATGACAAACAAAAAAAAAATAAAAAAAATTGGTTGAAAATGAAGTTTAAACATTAATGAGGCTATGTTCATTTCACTAATCTTGATAAAAATAAAATATCACAAAAAATACAAAATAAAAATAAAAATTTGTCACATAAAATATTTTGGTCTTTTCATGTAGGACCCCATGGCTGTCTCCTCTATGACAATTTGTACTCCAACTTCAACCCGTCATCAATCATGATAAATATGCCTTTTTAAAGTATTTAATTTATTATGTCAAAATTTATCATTGCGTAATAATAAAATAAGTTTAGAATTAAAAGAACAAAACATTATTGTCAAAATTTCAAAAATGGCAAACAAATTAGAATGAAATCAAAGAGACAAAAATGCACAGGCCTATGAGTCTTGCCCTTTATCCTTTAATGAACGTAAAAAAATAAACTTTAAACCTTAATGCAAGGCGCACGCCTCACACGTCATAAGATGTTAGGCTACGCGCCTTACTCTATTTCTTAAAAAAATGTCTTAAAAAACATGTCAAAATTTTTGGGCTTCCTAATATAGGCATATTGTACAATCAATAAAAATCACGTACAAACAAGTAAACATCAATATCAACATCAAAAAACAATTATCAATTGTGAGGAAAATTGGCAACTAACTTTTAAAAATAGTTTCCTTAAAGCGTATAATTTAGAATTAGCAAATGTTCATACATAATTGATGTTTAATAAAATAAAAATTGATCATACAACATAATGTTCACTTCATAATCCTATATATCTAATTTCAACCCTTATACCTTTCAAAATATTTCTCTTTTCTATTCACAATTAAATAAACTAATGAAATGACCATTTAATATATTTTTTATTACTAAGAATGAATTTAATTAATATATGACTAATCATAACTCCTCAAATTCTCTTTCTCTATGTTATAGCACTCCTTAATAAAGAAAGATGTAGGCTAATGTAATAGATTGAATAATTGAATTATAATTATTGTTGATTGGATACGAATTAATTAGTGAATAATGGGGGAGTAATTTATTTAGCTATTATGTGGTTACATCCCAGTCACAAATATGTAACATGATATGCATTAATTAGTGAATAATGAAGGAATAATTTATTTACCTTATGTGGTTATCTACAGGGGCGGATCTATGGGTACCTGTAGGGGTGCTACGGCACCCACTGATCTCGGAAAAAACTTTGTATATATATATATATACAAGAAATTTAATATGGTGAACAGCCCAATTGGCACCCAGTAAACAATATGGTGAACAGCCCAATTGGCAAAGCAGGCAATTTGCCACACGGGTAGAGTGGGTTCGAAAACATCTGCAACATTAACTTTTTTTTTTCTCATTTTTATTAATGTGTGATTTTTTTTTTTCTTTTTCTTCCATTCATTCTTATTTATTTACTAGTATTCTTTATTAATTCAAATTGACTCCTATTCACCATAATTAATTCTTAAGTTCTTTTAATTTCTCTTTCACTAATTATTAATCTCTTGATATGAGTGTCGTGTGTTTATTCTTTATTAATTAATGAGTAATGAATTATGAACGTGACATAAATATTATTAAAAATATATTTAAATAGTAGTTTTAAAAAAATATAAGTTTTAAAAAAGATGAATATTATTATTAAAGTTCTTTTAATTTGAAGATTCTTTCGATCTTCACCAACGTTTCTTGCTAAATAGGATGACTAGATTGAAACTAAAATTTGTATACTCTTTGTTATATATTTGCAACAACACATAAAATCAATGGAATATGAATATATTAAGTTAACACTATTAGATAGTTTATACAAATTCAAATTTTAGTGTTAAAATTATTTTTTTCCTCAAAGTTTCAGCAAATAAGGCCACTAATTCCTAAAAAGAAATAAAAATTGAATTGTTTAGTCAGCTCTAATCTCATAATATCTAAAAGAAAATATTACCAACATGCATGTTTAATCCATTTGTTTATAGAAATCGAAAAAAGATAAATAACTGGATTGTAACCCAAAATTAAAGCAACCGACCCACTTATCTTACTTGAACAATGTGGCACCCAGGACCTTCAAATCCTAGATCCGCCTCTGGTTATCTACATGCATTAGGGGGAAACGAAGGAGTTAAAACTTAATAGCCTTATAGCTTGTTTGACATTACTGTTAAAAACTCTTTATTTCTAGAAACACTTTTTTAAAATGACTTTTAAAAAAAGTGCTTTTGAAAAAACGCAATTTGTGTTTGGTTATTTCATTTAAAAAGTGCTTTTGATAAGCAAATTGTGTTTGATTAATTTTTTTTTAAAAAAAATTCGAGAGTCAAATTACGAAAAATGGTAAATATTAATGTACTTTTAATATTAAGATTGTTTTATAGAGAGAAACTATTTTAAATATCTATTAGAGAATTTTTAATTAAAAAATTATTTTAATTAAATTAAATATACATATTCAAATGTTCAATCAATATTATAAATAAATAAATAAAATATTAATATTATATTAACATGATGACTTAAATTTAATTCAAATATCTAGAAAAATAAATTTTAAAAACCATTCCGCAAATTAAACCACTATATACAAAAAATTCACCGCAAAAACAAATAAATTCCTTCATATTTTTAATCCTACAAAAATGTTATTGTTACATTTATTTCCGATTCTGTAAATAAAACGCAAAATAATATATAAAATATAAAACAATAACATCATATAAACATAAAATAAGAAAAAAAATATTATATACAAATTAAAAATAAAAAATAAAATTCTTGAATGAAACTTAACCAAACTTATGAGATATGTTAATTAGTTAATAAGAGTTATATTGATAAATATGTATATATGTGAGAGATATTTTAGTCTTCTAGAAAATAATTTTCTACTTCTGCTTCTGCTTTATTTTTAAGAAGCAGAAATCTTTATCTTCTTCCAAGCAACAGAAAAACTGCTTCTGCTTCCAATTAAAAACAGTTTTGAGAATTTGCCAAACACTAATTTTTTCAAAAAAAATAAAAAAGAAAGTTTTTTTCGCAAAAAAAAAAAAACACTTTTGACTTTCCAATAACAATGTCAAACAAGCTCTTAATAACAAATACTTTTTCTATTTCATATTTATTGAATTTTTGAGGTTTTTTTTTATTGTTCAAAATAATTTAAAATTGTTCAAAGTTCAAGATAGATGTTCGAATTTTATTTTTTCATATTTTTCCTTTCCTTTATTGAAGTTTTATATTTTCTATGAGATGAATTACACTACGTTACAAATTTATATTTATAATTTGACAAAGGGTAATACTGAAAATTATGGTTTAAAGTATGTCCTTGAATGCTTTTCTTAGTAGGTGTACATTGCCTCACAAAATCACTTAATTTGCAATCTGTATTCATACCATGAATGTCTAGTTATTTTTATAATTCATTCCTATCGTATATTTACATTTGTGTACAATAATGTTCGAAAATATTGGCAGACTAAGGTCAAGTATATATTATAGTTAATGTGTATATATATTTTTGTCCATACACACACACATATATATTAGCATAATATGATGTTTAGACCTATGTACATGATTTTTATTGATTGTATATGTCAAATTCCTGTATTAGGAGGCTTGAAGATTTGATATGCACCTTTGTTCTCTTTAGTTTCATCCCCAATTAATTTGTCATATCGGAATTTTGGCTACATTTTCCTCCCTTTTGGCGTCATAATAAAACATCCAATTTTATACAAGAGTCTAGAATCAAAAGGATTAAAAAATTAGCCAAAAATTTCAAAAAAGACGATCAATTCATGAAAGACACCAAAACCATAAAGGCGGAAGGGACCTATTCGTTGTTAACAACGTCAATCGAAAAAGAGGAATCCTAGGAAACCGCACTGACACAACAACCTTGTAAGGCGCATCATATCTTACGCCGTTACATTTCAATTATATTTGGAACTCACTCACCATTCTCCTTTACATTACAATTAGTTATGGGATCCATTATTTTTTGTTCTTCACATAAATTAATTCCTCTTCTTTTTCTTAATAGTAACAAACATAATTAAAATTATGGTTAATTTTTTTATAGTAACCATAAGTAATATCATTATTTTTCAGTAAAGAAGAGCACACACATTTGTTTTATGAATATAAAATGCGTTTTCTTTTTTTCCTTTTTCATTCTTTTATTTTGTGAATAATTGACTTCCTTCTTTTTCTGTTATATTATATTATATTTTAAATTGTTAATTATTATAATATATAATTATTTAAAACATTTTTTCACTAAAATTACGAAACTTTAAAAATTGCAGATAATTTTAAATTGGTTTAAGTTCAATAAATATCTAACATAACTTAAAATATTACTTTTTGACAAACTTAAAGAGTCAAATCATTCTGCTCATATTAAATGGACTATTTAGAACTTACCCTCAACCTAAAAATGACCATTTTTATCATTGTCGGGGGGGGGGGGGGGGGGGGGGGG
>JAJOOR010010048.1:0-19005 GCA_036250505.1 Solanum acaule | reverse complement strand
GCCTTAAAGTCATTGCAGGAGGATTAGTTTCAATGGCAATTTCTGGAGCCATTCTTGCTGTTACAACATATGTTTCTTCCTCAGCAACATTTGTCACTATACGTGTGATTATTTGTGTTCCCACAAGGTGTGAAACTGCAATTGAGGGTGAGTTGAAATTTGATGGGTGACCAAGGGTGTAGTTGCATGGGGAATGCGTGAACTTCTTTATTTCCTGAGCATCAATTCCAGGCACAGTGCACAAGAACCCCAAATAATCTTGATAACCTAAAATCAATCAAACAAAAGCTAAAGCAGTTAGAACATATTGAAAACTTTGTTATCAAGTGTCAGACTGGAGCTCAGAAAGCTGTTTGCATATGGTATTCAACCCGGTATAATGCTACACCCACTGTAGAGCTGCAAAAGTTTTGGAAAAAAACTATCTATTATAACATTCCTGAAAGCCAAAAGAGCCATCACAACTCTCGCAAGTTAGCAAGAAAACAATCTTCATTTACACTATTTTTGATGAAGAGACAATCTTCCAACAACAATATACCCAGTGTAGTCCCACAAAGTGGGGTCTAGGGAGCTTAGAGTGTACGCAGATCTTATCTCTAACTCCAAGGTGAGATAGAGAGGTTGTTTCCAATAGACCCTCGGCTCAAGAAAAAAACAGTCTAGAAAAAGACGTAATAGAAGTACAAGAGACTATAATATATAGTAACAAAAACAACAGATAGTAGCAGAACAGTACTACAACAAAATAATACTATAATTGAATTACAGGGAACCATACACAATCTTCCATTATACTATTCTATCCATATAAGTTTCTTATATGCAGGTTCAGCCACTAAAATTTCTAATATGCATTTATCTTTCTTCAATTGTACTTTACTCTTTCACACTCCTTGCTGCTTTCGGGCTTGATGGCTAGGGGAAGAAGTTAAGATAAGGCCATAGAGAAGACAAGTACATGCCAACCTTCACAAGAATCATTGCAAGTCAACAGAAATGAAAACAGCACATCGCCAAAATGTCAAGTTTGACTCCAGCCAACCAAAAGTAATTGCAAAGCAGGAGACAAGATGTAGGGTAGTTTGGTATGATGAAGCTGATTTTTTCTTCACTAAGCTAGAGCGAAAAAATTAATTACTTCTTTTTTATAACTGAGAAATCCCCGAGTACCACCGGCGCAAGGTCCAAAACTCTGTGGATAATGGATCTTCCCTCTACCCTTCTCCACTTAACATCCAATCTTTGATCTATGGCAGAGTTTGAACCTGTGATGTGTGCCTAATCCATACATGTGATGTTGCATTCCTAGCACTAGACCAAACCCTTGGGCCCCAGAGTGGAAAATTATCACAACTCGAGTGAGGAAACAAGTTATTATTGCATGCTCGTGTATCATTCAAAGTTAGAAAGGAAACAACAAAGAGAGACTGAAAATCTTGCAACTAGACTATACAACTAAAGTGCATCAAAGGCAATTAGTCAATAGGATCCCCAGCTTTAGTAATTGTTAAAGGCACTAACTGATCCCAGTTAGCAAGAGGATTATCTAAGTAGGATTTATAATCTGCTTAGAAACAATAAACTATATCAAAACTAGAGGGAAAGAGGAACAGAAGATCACCTGCATCAAAAATGAGTCCGGGATCCAGAGCTGCTCTAGGATTAACATGTCCACTTCCATAGTCAAATGGAGTAGCTGGAACAAGCATCAAGGTCTCAGATCCAGAATACTGTTGTGCTTGAAGCGGTCTCTCCGCCCTATCAATGGTTGATGAAGTTGTCATCAATGCTGATTTAATAGCAGCAGGGCTCCAATGAGGGTGGTGCTGCTTGATAAGGGCTGCTATTCCTGCTATATGGGGTGCTGCCATGCTAGTTCCAGAGATCAATGCAAATCCTTCACCTGATTCAGGCAAATATTTTGAAGTATGAACATGTCATTGAAATACTGTTGGAGTACATTTCTTCTTGAGACTGAACTTATAGTTTTAGTCTGAACTTAAAGCAAACCAAATGGACATAAATGAACAATTTTCTAGGGTATCAGATTATAATTTAAGTCCATTAAGCAAGAGGAGCATCCAATTCAGGATACAAGGCATCTTTTATATTTCTAAATCGATAAAGAAGCCACAAACTCAACGGCTAGTTCATTGTTTATGTCCAAGTAAAAAGTAGGCTTGAAAATGAAAAAAGATCACTGCTTAAACATATAAATCTACCATCTAATGGACAAAATAATCAATTTAATTGATATACCTATAAGCAATAATATGAAGGCTACATACCACAATAGTTGGCTTCATCTGTCCCATTGGGAGCCCAGGCAGCCCAAATAAGAGAACCAGGAGCCAGTATATCGGGTTTCAGGAGATCAGCATCTAGAAAGCTGTAATCTTTGATATTAGGTCCTCTAGCAGAGAAGACAGCTACTTGAGGTGCAGATTTGTGGAGTATTGGCCTCAACCCATTCCCAATGCTTCCTGTTGATTTAAAGCTCTTAACACGTCCAGTCCAATCTCTTGAAGTGGTGATGTTGTAGTAGTTTACAAGCTCCTGAAAATAGAGACAAGCATACAACTTTTAATTATGTAAGAAAAAAAAAGAGTTATACCTATAGAAGCTAATTGAAATAGCATACAATGAGACCACGTTGAACACCAAACAATGATGTGAGTCATTAGAAGGGACAGCAATTACTTTTTTTCCTTCGGATGCTATATATGAAAAGAGATCAGTTATTTTTTTTTTCCAAGATGTGTGATCATATTTGCCTTAGTGGTAGGGAGACAAAAGACTAGTTATGTGTTGGACAAAGACACAGAAATCATATATATCACTAGAATGTAGTGCGGCATCATACAAACAGGACAGAACTACCATTTTCTGGACATGATATTTCATATAACCAAAAAAAGATTATTAACCAAGAAATGTCTATTTTATTATACATGATTTCTAGCGCTTGAACTAGCTAGATATTTTCATAATCTCTTATTGTCACATCCAGTAACTTCATCAATACATGTGATGTTGGTATCTTTGTGTTTAATTATGTACTTCGTAACTTTTGTTTGACAATTTTCAAAGATTCCAACATTGCAAATAATGATGAAGTTGCTGGACATAACAATAAAGATTACGAAAATATTCTAGTTAGTTTCAAGAACAAATCTATAAGCATCATTCAATTGATCTATCCTATCAAGAATTAACTGGCCACCCTGAAAAACAACTTCTTAAGATACAAAAGAGGCTGGAAGTGATGTCCATTTGTGTGTAGGGGTAACAGAAGTCTCCTGGTTTCAAACATAAAATTAGAAAGAGAAGAAGGAAACTAGAGGTTCATGAGTGAATGGTGACAGACAAAAGCTTCCGTTGACATCTTGATTGTACTGGTTCAAATGTGCCTCTAAAACACATACTAGCGTCCATGCTTCTTAGTCGTACACTCAACCTTATCAGAAAAAGCAATTATCTTTCCATTAAAGAATCTCTCAAGGCAATATGCAACGTATAATAACTTTGCAAATAAATTTGTCTATTGCAAGAGACAAGAAGCTTAAAGGAAACCACAAACTATGACTTCCCTACACAGAAAGCTAAAAGACAATAGCAATGACACGAATAGAAGAGTACAGAGTGTTGATACTTGCCATTGACATGGAAACATCTGTTATAAGAATCCCAGGAATTCTAACAGGAACCGGGTCAAATTTTGTTCCTGGTGAAGCATTTTCTACAGCAAGAACGAAGCCAGCAGCACCAAGAGCTTTTGCTGTTTCCGCGACTTTTTTAATCGATGCTGTGCCAACTACGAAATTGAAAGAATAGCCACAAAGAAGGATGTTTCCCTCTACCAAATTCTTGTTTAAAACTTCTGGCCTTTGACAATCAGCAGGACTGTATTTAGTAACCGATGAATCCAAAAGAACATCATTTGCTGCTACCATAGTGAATGTCCGGTTCGGATGTGTGGAAGCTGTAGCAACCAGACGTTTTCTTAGTAGTGGCAGAGATTTTAAACAAAAAACTAAGTCTCTATATTAGCATGAGTGTAAAAATGGTCAAGATATAACACCCCACAGAAGCATCCCATAAATAATGATCTCACTTCACATCATCAATAAGTATCTGACTATTCCCTTCTTTTTTATTTTCTATTTTTGGCTTCATTCAGTGATTACACTGTTTTGGGGATCTGACGTTTCAAAAGCCACTGAACTTTGTGAAGACAGACAGGGAGAAGAGGGAACGAGTAAGGATATTACATGAACAGAAAGTCTGATGTTACACAATATCAATGATAGGGCGATTGAGGACGTGGATTAGCCTTAATTGCATGATGTTGCAAGCACTAAATACCTATGGAAGGTGGATTGCATGGAAATGATGCCAGCTACAGTAAAGAAGCTGCTAAACTGTTCTTCATGGTGCTGTTAAACCGGATGTGCTACTTTAAAACACAAAGATCATAAATTGATCATTACTCTGACAAGTAGATTAATCAATGACATTATCAAATAGACAAAGAAGAACAAAAAAGAGAGAAAAAAAAATGACCCAACCACAACAGAAAAGTTATAAAGAAACATCTCGAAACTTCAGCAATCATAAATTTTCTTCAAAGACCAAACATGTAAAAGTTCTGGATCAAACATAAATTAATCATCCATTTGCAGTTAAGGTAAAAACAAAGGGTGATGGTGTCTAAAGATGATTTAGACTATTAATGAACGAACCAGAGAAAGATCAACTGATTGAGGGGCACCACGTAGAGTATGTCAAATGCATAAAAAGCTTACGTGATAGACCGAGTCCAGCTAAGACTTTCCCATTTCCTAATGTCAAATGATTTTTGTATCTACGATCATCAACTGCAGCAGCCACTGTTGCTATCCATGGACTATAAGACAACAAAGTTTTGGGGAAAGGACCTCCGTTTCCAGCAGCCTGTGCAATAAATACACCGGCTTTCACAGCTGAAAGAAGTGTAGCATCAAAAGGGTTCAAAAATGTTGTCTTTGTAGTTGCTGGTGGACTGTTTGGCCCCACAGAGAGATTAAGAATGTCCACACCATCATGAACAGCCTGTAAATAGAAGTGCTCTTTTATCAGATTTACAGTCTAAAAGATGACACTATCACTGTAAGGCCAATCAATAATAAAATTCGAGCAAATTTATAAGTTTTATATACGACTTTCCAAATGAGAGTACACTAATCACAACAATTTACTAATCATGCCTCAAAAATACTTGCTGATTCCAAGTTGACTTCAGCTCTGATATGCTTTGAATGAACGAGTTGTACGCAGTGTTATTAAAACCCATCCCTTTGATGCTGAAAGTGAAGAATGTGAAACAAGGGGTCATCTCTTCATAGGTGAAGCCATGCGCTCAGGAGAAGTTTGAACATAAAGTGATCCCTACCGAGGTGCAGTTAGTTCTTTGAATCACAACTTAGAGGAGTTGAATTAATATCGGCATTATTGTACACTGAATAGTTATTTTAGATGCAATTTCATTAAATAGTACAAATCGTGAAATCATTTTTTCGTTCCTCTCATTCCATACCCAGAAAATGCAGAATGGTGTTGCTTCTCAAGCAGCTTTTCCTCTTCCAGATTTTTGGAATCTCCAACTCTCATTTAACCATTGTCCATAACAACAAATTGATACTAAAACAATGAAAAAGCCAAAGACTTTTTCAGCAGTGATCCTGCAATGTAGTAAATAATGATCTGTATCCTCCCTAGTCCCTACTATAATCCTTATCCATAGTGTATTTCCCTTGTGAGCAAACTTCACAAACATTTCCCCACCAATGACTTGTTGAAAATACTCCACCACAGAATCCCCAACCCTCCTTACACAGATATTGTCCATTTCCCCATTAACCCAGATGATATTGTTTTCTCCCCGTCCTTACATCCTATTGGAAGTCTCTCATCAAATCTCCCAGTTGATTTGGGACTGGTGATGATATATACAACACTATATAAGGACCTGAAAATTTTGGAGAAGCTAGATAGAGATGATTATCCATATTGTCAATCACACTTGTTTGGGATTGAGGTGCTGTTGTTTTCATTGCCTCAAGCACCAGCTACCAAAGAGGACTTTTGTATATAAATTTTCATTTTAAATGCATTTTCAAGCACCTAATGGGTATTGTAGCGCTTTTGAGTTCATATATCCTACTTCTCCAACTGATATCAATTTTTTTTTTTTGATAACCGAGAAATCCGTCTGTGACCCGCCCTTTGGACCAATCACAGTCTTCTAAACTCGGTGGATAACTGATATCAATTTGAATTTGACAATCTGAAAATCGTGCCAAGCCACAGCAGTGTCCTAAAGAGATACCACAACTATCTTGCATGTGATTCAGAAAGAATTAGTGTGTCGTCAGTGTGAGATATATACATTCCACCTAGTGTACAATATATACGTTCCACCTAGTGGACAATATATACATTCCACCTAGTGCCAATACATTACCCGGTCTTCGCCTTCTCGATAATATGTTGGCTATTATACTAGACACTGCCCACAAAGGGTGATAGCTCAGATATAGGTATCATCTTTTTGCTTCTATTTTTCTGTCATTGTAAGGAAATCTGCTTTTACATTGTTTCTAGTAGCTTTGATATCTAGTTGATGTTTCAAGACTTCTAGTCTCAACTTGTATAAACTTTGGTTGTGACAAGATTTTAGAGCTAATCTTCCTTGGCTTTATCATTAGAAGTTTTGTTATGCCTAGGGAAACCATTTGGACTATATTGAGGAGAGAGACCATGTAAGCAAGAAAATGGGTACCTTTCTGATTATTTTATTTTAAGGGCATACAAAAAGTGTCTGAGCCACAGAGGATAACTAATTCTCCAAGTGAACTCTTGTTTTTTAATGAAGGTCACTCGAATGTCCTCCTATCCACTGTGCTGAACTCAAATATGTTGATTATAACACCAATGCATGAAATTTCAGTGCCACTCAAATCCATTGTGCAACAACTTACAAGTTACTGTTTATACATATTTATCACTTTCATTATCAATACCTGTTCAATAGCAGCAACTACATCTGCAACAAACCCTCCAAATAGCCTATACAGTGCCTTGTATACAGCAATTCTACAAGGAATAAGAATGTCAATGCTTAGACCACTTTCTAATACTAAAGAGACCGGAAAATATGCTAGTCAAATCTTGGAAGAGTTACATTGACTTACCTCGCACGAGGTGCCATACCACTTGCTCTGCCGAACTCAAATCCATGCATTCTGACAGGAATCCCATTGTTTCCAGCAGCGATAGCTGCCGTGTGGCTGGCAAAAAGTACTATTGATGTCAGTCTGGACACAAATATTGTGAGAGACAGTAGTGAAAAAAATTTAAAAAGATAAATATAGTCTATATGAGAAAAGTAGCTTTCAAATACAGAAGCTTTATGAAAAAAATGGGGACATCAATCTTATAAAGTAATTCTTTTTGCATTGAAGCATGTTCAATAAAACAAAATGACGATGTCAATAGAATGATTTCCCATTAAAGTAGCTCTATGTATTGATGTTGGTAAAGAGTGGAAAAACTTGAGGTTCCACAAGATGACAATAATGTTTTGTTGCTAGTAATCACTAAGTCTGTACCATTTTGGTGATTTGACAATCAAAGGTACTTGGTCCTAGTACACACTTAAGAATAAAATATTTCTGTATGCAGGCAACGATGCAGTTTCTTAAGTGAATATAGCTACTTCTCAACTCCCACAAAGTGCTAAATTTCTTTTAGCATCAGCAATTGTGTAAGTCATTGCCAAGAAAAATTGAAGTTTACCCAACAGAATAGCAATTGGAAAACACCATTACTTAGCTTTTAAAACACAATGAAGTTAACATCGTAAATAACTAAGCTCAAACCTTCCGTGTCCGTCACCGTCTAGAGGAGAATCAAAATCAATTGCAGGATTAAATGAACCAGCTGCTTTTGCAGCTTCCGCAAAATGTTGAGCACCTATAATCTTCCCATTGCAATAGTCTTTCTTGGTGTTAGGATCAATTTCACATTTTCCTCTATATTTTGGAAGTGGTCCATAGGGCTCAGTGTTGTGGCTTGCAAAGCTTGGATGGTGTGGATAGATGCCAGAGTCGATGAAACCTATTATGATATCCTCGCCTGCCCGGTCAAATCCACCACCTGTTGGCCAAACTCCTGTAGGAAGCCCCAAAAACTGTGGCGTGTGAGTTGTAAGTCTCTTCACCTTCCAATCTCTCTCCACAGACTTCACACCAGGAGCTCGTCTGAGGATTTCTGCCTACTAATGTATTCTTTATGTAAGAAAATACAGGTAGAAAAATACTGATCATGCTCAACAATAAATAGAAGGAAAAATAAGAGTGGTCTCTGAAAGAGCGGAGTGTCACCTGCTCATGTGAAATATGAGCTGCGAAGCCATTAATTAGATGACGGTAGCTGTAGATTTTCTTGTAGGTCCCACGGTCAAATAGCAAAGCTAGAAGCATATCATGCTTCTTTTCCAAATGTTGGGCATAGGATGTAACCGATTCACTGAAAGCACAATGGAAAGAAGAGTAAGCACATCACAGACAGTCATCTGAAAGAGAGAACTTAAGGTAGTGACATGCTAATATCGAATGAGAACAAAGCTTCTTGTACAAATTGAGAACTCTCAGTATGTATGGTATGACAGAGAGCATTTTCTTGAGAATGTTTTCCATCATGAAGACTAAAGACTTTTCTGGTGTTTTGATTACCCCAAAACATTTCTAAAAGAAAAAAACGATCATTTGAATGGAAAAATATAACTTCCTTCACTTATGAGTTATGAGCAAAAAACACTTCTTTTACAAATATCCTAACTGTTACTCTATACTAATTGCTCCAACCAACACTAAATATTATTATCAATCTTTAACACTCCAAACTTCATCAAACTTATCAATGCAAAACACTAGCAAACTGATAACATTTTGAACATGTTAATACCAACCAACTGATGACATTATCAACACCCTTAAAATAAATATTTCTACTCACTATCCAAACACTAGAAAACATTTTCAAGGAAAACAAATTCAAGGAAATCATTTTCGAGGTAAATATTTCATTTTATATCGAACTCAAACCTGTTTTCATCTTTTTTCTTTTTAGGAACATCGTAGTATTATTGTTTACAAGTGAGCATCGTGGAACAAAGTGAACATTGTACAAAATGCACACGCATGGAGAATTAACCACTTATGTAAAAATGAGTATCAAAGAAATAACATTACAATGTCACACTGATTATATTACCAAGCTCTACAAATTTCAGAACTATCACAGTTTTTGTCATGACTCAATACCAATTGTAACACCGCTTTCCTTTGTACAAAAAATACAAATGCATGGAGAAATAATCTGTTATGGAAAAAAAATTTCAAAGCAATAACATAACAATGTCACACTGATAATATTACCAAGTTTTACAAAGTTGAAAAGTATCACATTTTTGTCACAACCAATTGTAACATCACTTTCCTTTCTAACCTATACCTAAAACTGAAAGTAAAATTTACATGAATGAAAATTTGATAGGATTTAACAAAACTTGAAAAGCATCCTTAAAACTTAGCTTAGTTCAGCAACTGATTCCAAGAAAAATCAACTGACTGAAAAATAGTCATGCGACAGTTTTTGCAATCTCTCCTAGGTACTCTAGTTTTAGCTCTAAACAAATGCATTTTGCACAAATATAATATATTCTTCATCTTTTTTTCCTCTGATAAGTTAACTGTTAATTCCAGATGATTTTGTTTCCTTGAATGAAAAAGACAATGAAAGATACTAGATGTTAGTTACATCAGCATCCATCTTAGTGGAAAAAACAAATAAGTCATTAATATAAAAAACTTGAGAAAAAGTCAAACAAAGTTTTAAGAAGTTATCAACTCCATAAGCACCATCCTAAAATGGATATTTGAAAAATTGAGGTGATGGCACCTAACAGCTTTAACAAGATCATTTATTTTCTCGTCAATTATTAAAAGTCATCAAAAATATCAAATGAACCATGTAGCCACATAGACAGACTAATCAACTGTTATTTTTTCATTTTTTATTTTTTTTTTGTATGACAAGGGAACCCACAACCTCTACCCTTTGAGTGTGCACAGGGTAAACCCCGCTCCTGTGCAATAGCTCGCAAATCACACATAGAGTTAAGTCACACTAGGCAAGCTCTGTGCGATGAGCTCGACCCAAAAGGCCAACCCCCTGCTGTCGCAAGCGAGTGGTTTTGAACTCGAGACCTCCATTATGTCAAACCATCTGAGCCACCCCGAAGGGTACTAATCAACTGTTATTTTCACACTTCACCTCATGATGTTCCAACAACTGATGGAAAAAAAGGTGAAATAAGAGAAAAGCAAAAGAAGTGGTCATACCTAGTGGTATCAATTTTTTCATCAGACTCTGCAGCAGTAGCTTCAAAACCATCAATGCCACCTCTATAGCTTATGACAGGCTCTCCTTCAACTGTCACTATGTAGATTTCAGCCTTCCCAATATTCAAGATACTGAATAATAAGACAATAACAACACTAAACCACATCTCTCCCATTTCAGCAGAGTCTCTTCAGACACCTCCAAATCCAAGATGCCTACAGTGTCTGTTTCAATCCACACAATAAATCAAATCCAAAATACCAATAAATAACACAATTATTACAAAGTTTCACACACACACAGAGTAGCACACACGTGTAACTTTGGAATTCACTAAGACAAATACTGAACAAACTAGTGTTAGTACTATATGCATCATTTCTTGTACGGTTGTACCCACCTCACAAAAGCAAGAAATCACAAAGAAGAACTCACTCCAGCTCAAGAAACTCAAAGGGTATTCATAACTTTATCTATTTCAAAGCAATTATTCAAAAAATACAGAAAACCCCAGATGTCCAATACCATAAAATACCATTATTGTACAACTCTGCAAAATAACAGTAGAGTAAACTTGTGTTGTACTCTATGCATCACCCCTTGTACCCACCTCAAAAATCAAGCAAAATACAGAGCACCAATATTCCTAGCTCAAATAACTTAAAGGGCATTCACAATCTCTACTACTAAAACAGAAGTAGTAATATAAGTTGATCCACAAGCTTAAGCAAAACCCCTTCTTCTTCTTCTTCTTCTTCTTCTTCTTCAACTACTTTACTTGAAAAATGTGTTTAACTTAGAAGTGAAGCAGCTGAAGCAAATCAAAGAAAAAGCATAAAAACCCAAGTAAGAAAAAGAAGGAAAATAAAGAAAGGTGAGATCTTTAGTCACAAAATGATCCAAGTAAAGAATCAAATCATCAAAAATGGTAAATATGAACTCTTTTTTTAAGCAGACAAAGAAGGAATATGTGTATATTATACTTTTTGTGTATCAATGGAAAAGCAGAGGCACCATGAAGGATCACACAATGATGAAGTTGTTGATGTAGCTTTGTTGGAGGGTCACTACTCAAGGAGAGTAAAAAGAGTAGGGAATGCAAAACCTATAGATACAGAAAAGTGTATGTATTTGTAGAGAGAGAAACAGAGTAATGTGTGGAAAAAAATAACTTAGGGCACCTTTGGTCAGAAAATAAGTTATTCCGAAATTAATTATTTCATCCTTAATACGAAACAAAAATACTTTATCTGTCTATTTTTATTTGTCATATTACACTTTTCGAAAGTCAATTTGACTAATTTTCAAAGTTAAATTAGATTATATTAATTCGATATCTTAAACAAAAAATTTAGATATTCAAAATATGAAAAGTACTAAAATTGCATTTTTTCACATATCAATACGATGAAAAAATATATCGTAAAATGTTAATCAAAGTTCTTATAGTTTGATTCTAAAAAAGAAAATCATGACAATTAAAAGTGGACGGAGGTAGTAACAATATAATTTCAAAATAACTAAACATGAAATAAGCTCATCCTAAAATTAATCTCAAAATTAATATTATTTTTAAATAATAACAACGTATAATTTTCTTTCATATATATGATTTTTACAAAACAATAACAATAATATCAATGTATTTAATATATCCTATAAGTGAAATTAAAAAAAAAGTGTATGTAAATCTTAGTTTTATCTTTAAGATGTAATGTAAAGTAATCGTTACTAATAGACCTTAAGCTCAAAAATAATTTTGAAACAATAAAAAAGGCAATAGGAGTGGGCGAATAAATATCCCTTCGCCTCTCTCCATCCTCCTGACGAAGATTTTCTAACGCAGTGCAGGCACTGGATGGAAAAGACAGAGGAACAACCTATTGAAAGGGCTTCGTCGATCCTCTCAAGTTTCTTATCCTGTTGAAGGCTTACGAATCGTTTTGACTAAAGAAAAAAAAAGTACCAAAGTAAAATGGTGTAGATGGGGGAAGTTCATACAAAACCGTTTGATCTTTAAAATTTTTAGCATTTAATTCATTATATTCTTAAAATCGTGAATGCATATTTATTATTTATTACAAGTTTAATAAATTTTTATACATGAATTTAGATAGACGTAATTATCATATTAAATAATTTTTACTACAATATAAATAATTTATATAACTAACTTCAATTAAAGGCTATTATAATTATTTTAATATATAATTTTTTATTTTTTATTTATATTTTTTTTGTTTTATATTTGTGATACTTTTATCTGTTTTTTACTGTAGAAACGCGTTTAGACAAAATCACCATAGATGGAGGAGTTTTGTATGAAATCATTATTAACTAAAAGAAAAAAAAAAGTTTTTTTCGTAATAATTACAATAGGGCCATCTTTCTTTTACAAAATAACACTTTTACCCATGAAAAAATAGACATGATAATATTAGGACAAAAAAATTCTAAAATCTCTACCATACAAGAAAGAGAAGGGAAAAAAATGGATTTTTCCCTCGTCTCAAACTAACAGTTACTTTAGCTTAAAAAAATTGCGTATGTCAAAATAATTACAGCATTACTTTACGAATTCAAGAATGCTAAGAATTTAAGAGGAAATAATTAATCTACGTTATTAAAAAAAAAAATTAAGTAAATATTATTTATATTTTATGGACATAAAAAAAATAAAGTGACAATTAAAATGAATTTTCTAATTAACAATTAGATTTAGATTCTTTGGCAATACACTAATGACAAAAATTACTGTTAAAGATAAGAAGTCACAAGATGAGAGTTTCCATGTTATTTTGGAAAGCATCTTATTGTATAGATTATAAAATTAATATTGCACTTTAATCCATATTAGGAATAAGTAAGCTTAAAGCTATATCATGTGACTTTTTAATGCTTGGTTTTTGCTAAACTTCATATTCATAGCAACAAAGTACTAAATTGTATTTCATAGCATTTATTTAAGATTTGAAATGTTCCTTTTGAAGATATCCGATAAATACAAATGACACTTTAAATTTAATATATTTCAGTGTTTGTATATATGTTTGAGTAGAAAGAAATATACACATATTCACATCGATCATCATTATATTATTACCATACCTTAAAGAAACTGTTTACTTTTAAATATTTTTTGTTTAATATAAGCAATATTTAATTAGAGCTAAAAAATAATATTATAGGCTATCTTAATATATTTGAATTAATACTTAATCATATAACCACATAATTTGAAAATTTATAAACCTTACAAATCAGTTAGCTAAATAATTAAAGTTTGATTGCTATACCTAATTACAATTTTAAATACATTAAGGGGGTGTTATGACATTTTTGAAAAGTTTTAGGGTATACAATTGGAAATTTGATATTTGTTTTTACTTTTATAGCTGTAAAAAAGTTCACGCCATTAATTAATTCTTCAAAAAGTTATTTCATCATGACACATACTTTTGAAGATTGAGTAATAAGAGACAATTATTAAATTTATTTTACTTTTTAGATTATGAAGTCAAAAAAGTGAGAATTAAATAATGTTAAGTAGTTGGATTTTCATTTCCCATTTTAGAGGGTTGAAAATGAAGTATTTCAATTACATTGAAGAGAAAGATTGAGCCTATAGTCACAATCACATTTCCTCCCTTCGAAAATAATTTTTGAATAATTGAGTGGACTTATTGCAAAGAAAATAAATTACAATTAAATGTTGTTTGTATTTATTGTATGTACTTTATTTATTATGTTTATGTGAGTTGAGAGATTGCTTCTATATTGTGTATATATCATTCTCAGATTTTATTAAATCACATTCATGTTATTATTATTGTAGTAGAATTGGCTTGTTTAGTCTAAGTCACAAATTTAATGTTCTGAATTTCAATGTATTTCATTCTTCTTCACAAAAAGTCTATTTATATTTTGGTCGTATTTGTTAAATTGTATAACCACGTCATTTAAGAAAGTTTAATTGTTGTGCAAGTATTTTATGGTTAAAAAATAATAGTTTATTATACGATTTTGTGCATTAATTTATTATAACCGTGAAATACTCATCTTTTGTGAAAAACTATGCTTACCGAGTGACTCACAATCGATGAAAATTTCTCTTTTTTCAATCGTTATTTCGAATACCAATGAATAAATTTCAATAGGCAAGGTCTATGCCTTTTTAATTTCATAAAAGGCATATAATAAAGTATTAATACACCTTCATAGTACAATAAAGTGAATCTTCTTATAGAAATAGAATAAAAAGTCAAAAGCTTTGACCTAATATGGATTGAGAAAATTGACTCAAGAGCCAGCTATTTCATTATGAGCTCCATTCTAGAATTTGGACCTAATTAATACTAAATAAAATTGATGAAAACGATAATCATGTGAGCTAGTTAAATGTGCAGGGCAAAAGGCTTATAGTATCCCCTTTGATTGATCCAATTGTTTTCTTCGCTTTGATAATGAATCACCTACTAAAGAGGCAGGCCTGGACGTACGCCTTATTTGGTACAATCCCTATCATGAGATAATATACCTACACACTTTCATCGATTTTATTTTTTTTAATCGAAAGATCAAGAGCTTCCTGTCGAGACTTTGGACTACACATACTTCATGAATTTATGAAAGCAAAAGATTTATTGAAAAAGAAATCTTAATAATTCATTGTTGAGGATGTAAGAACAAATTAAAGATTAAGTCATGCATTTTGAGATATGAGAAGTCACGAGTTAATCATATAAATAAAATAAGGATTGGAACTTGGAAGTGTAAATATTCATTCAAAAAGACTTTTTTTTTTTTTAATTGCATGATTTAGGACAATACAATAAAGGACAAAATAAGAATTTGGATATTCACTCATGTAGTACTTCATTCAATAAATATATAATATCCATTGTAAAGATATTATCATCTACATCTAGAAAGTTATTTTTCAGAAGAAGTTTGTACAATTTGAAAAGAATTTTAATTGATCAAAAGAAGAATTTACTTTAACTAATATGATTCACATTACCATCAGTTTCCAGCTATTATTCTCCTCCCAAAAGGGTGAGCATGTGGGGGGAGGGGGGTGTTCTTACACGTTATTTATCCGCCTGTCATTGAAAACATCATTTTGAAAACTCCAGAATCAATAGTAGTAGGGTTTCCATGATAATAACATAAATAAATATGTCAAATTATTTTTGCAAAAATTATTAAATTAAAAAAGATGATAGCACAACAAACAAAATATTTGAAGATACACATACGAGATTTGCTTGTTACTAATATATTATTACCTCTCTTCTTTTTTAGATCCCTTGTTTAATTTCAATTGTAGAATTGATTGTGTCATGCAGAGAAAATGAACTACTTGTATTTATTTATCATTGATTTCATTCAATTACGTATTCTATACCGACAAACTCACCGCTTATTTCATGGATCCACAAAATCTAAAATTTGAATTTGTATAAGCAATAGAAAATATGATTTAATTTGATGCAAAACAAAAAAAAAACTTATCCAAATTTGACATGTCGCAAATTCTCTAGAAAGAGAGAGGGGCATGTGGGAAGGTGAACACAAATGGTGTATGACTATGCAAGTTTTTCCCTCCAATATATGTTGAAGTGTAGTAATCGATTGGACATCTAACTGTACTGACTCGATTCGTCGTTACTAAAGAGCATCTCGTGCGGAATTTTAAAACTTTGAAAATACGGTGTGAAATTTAAAAATTTGAGCACACGAAGAAATTAATGAATTTTGAATTAGTTGGATTGATGTCAACCCATCATAGCAGGAAGCCCCGCTATAGCAGCGCCGCTATAGCGCCTACACGATTGCTATATCGGGGCTTATGAAAATTCTGCAACCTAGTTATATGATTTTTATTTTATTTTTCCTCCTATTTTTTAAAGGAAAGAATAAATGAGGGCTACCCCAAAAATCCTCCAAAAGCACCCCGGGGCAAGAGAGCAATGAAGGGAAAATATTATAGTGCAAGAGATGTGAAAAACAAGAAATTTTGGTGCTCGTTCATCGTTGTTTGCTCTCATGAAGTTGGAAACTCATGGGCAAGGTTCATCAGTTGATGTTTGGCTCCCAGGTATGCTAGATATTCTTAACTAAATAGTTAGACTTGTATTCTATTTCATCATAAATGTGTAGATGAATGGGAGATTTCATGCCTAGACATGTAGGCACAGAGTCTTAATAGCTATAGATGGTTGTTTATTGTTGTAGGGCGGGAAATGATAATGACTAGGGGTGGTTTTATAGTTCTTGATTGTTAACCTTGAGTTTCTTATTGAAATGATTTGATAGTAATTGTAAGGTTGAGAGTTACAAAATTGTTGGATTGTAGCCATTTCTAAAACTTGTGGTAATCAAGGGGAACATATATGTACTCATTTATGGGGTTCAATGTGAGGTCATTGTTATATTGATATTGTTTGTGTTGTCCAATATATGTATGTATGCATGCCCGTTACTTGTTAGTATCACTCGTGTGATGCATGTTGAGGAAATCATAGGGAAGGATATTTTAATGACATCTCACGCAATTAACATGTTTACTTTACTTGTGGTTTCAAGTGTTATTGTTCTTTGTGATTGTGATTGTTGGTTGACTCGGGTACCACATCGGTACATGAATAATAACAATTGACTCTAATATCACGACTGATATGATTACTAACGGTTGGCTCGGATACCAAACCTGGTACAATTACTGGCAATGATTGACTCTGATACCACACCTAATATAAATACTAACTCTGATTGGCTTGGACATCGCACTGGTACAATGACAGTGAGTGTGTGAGTTCTTTAAGAGAACCAAACATGTGTATTGTGGTTTCATGAGAGAATCGAATTTATCTTTTATAATATGTTGTATGCTTGGTAGATTCTTAAGTGATCCAAATTTCTAGGAAGATGAGTTAGACTCAGGTATGATTTTTATGTGATCATGTGGACATATTTCATGTGAATATTAACTCGGGATAAGACTAAGAGTCTGAACTATGTTGTACTTATAATTATATTGATATATGTTATTTGTTAATTGAAATGGTGATTACTAAGTCAGATAAATGGATGAGTTAGTTTAAGACGCTAGTTTCGAAGAGGCCAGGATATTGGCAAGGTAACTTGAGGGAAGATAGTAAGTTGGTTAATAAGTTGATAGTGGTCTTGTTTTGGGGCAACAATGTGATGGAAGGGCTAGATGATGATCTAGTAAAAGAGTCGAACGTGTATTGGTAGATTGGCAGTGGAATAAGGTAGGAGGTTGGGATCAAGTGCATTAGTTAGACATTATATCTGAAATGGTAAAAGCAATAGAAACGTGAGATAATGTAACTTTAATATTGCATGTCTTTGTTGATTATCTACATTATATAATGTGGTAGGTTCAGATCGACTAATGATACCTATCAGTACGTGTTTTTTGTACTGATACTGCTTTTATAGTCTGATTGTAGGGTCAGTGATGTTTTATAGGTGAAGACCATGATGATCTCCGACAACTTCCATTTTTCCTTCCTTATGGTGAAAGTTGTGTCTTATTTTCAAATTTCTTGTAATCAAACACATGTAGACCCTAAGGATAATTTAATACATGTAACTTCCTTTGTTTTTTGGGTGGTCAAAGATAATTTTTCCAAACTAGAATTTTTTAAACACATGGTAGGAATGGAATAATAACAAAAGTAGTAATTGAATTGGACCCTCTTCTCCAGTTGGATTTTAATTTTATTAATTGAAGAGTCATTATTAATTCATGTGCATTGACTATACACTAAAGAACCAGTACACACTTGTTAAATTGAGTCCCTACCATAGATTATGATTTCATTTTTGTATTTTTATATTACTTTCTACTTAAATAAAACACCAATCCTTTTAATTGCATTAATTTGTCTGGTTTCTCAATTTAATTCTTTTTTTTTCCAACACGGTAGAAACTTTATTGTTCACTTAAGACAATTAATTATATCTTTTGAAGAGTCTATTTTTATTCATGATTTATTTATGTAGTACTATATTGCTTTCGGTTTGATTAATGGTATAAATATCCTTTTCATCTCAAAATAAGTGTTATTTTAACAATAATAAAAAAAATCATCCAAAAATAATTACTCCTATCACTTTAGAAATTTAAAATAATAATTAACGATGATTTTCAAATATATCCTTATATTAAAGAGCTACTACTTCTTAATTTACTCAATTCTCAAAAAATATTTAATAAATAGAGATAATTTAGTAAATAGTACCTAATATTTCTTCTTAATAAGTGTGGGAAGAACTAAAACTATATTGTTTTGGAATGGAGGGAGTATTATAGAGTTAGTAATAAGGTACTCCCTTTGTTCACTTATATTTGTCAATCATTTTAAAAATAAATTATCATTTTTATTTATTATTTTTTAGCATATATAAATATTATAATAAAATACTCATATTAATTATTATTTCTTAAAAACATACAAAATTTTAAAATAAATAAATAAAAATCAACAGTAAAATAGCATTTAATGTCTCATTATTGAAAACTTC
>JAJOOR010010047.1:0-21327 GCA_036250505.1 Solanum acaule | reverse complement strand
TTAAGAGCATGTTTTGCATGGTTATCATACTTAGTGCATTCTTGTACTAACACCATTCTTCTTCATCTTTTTACACCAAGTGTAGGTGATGGTGACTAAAGGGTCTTTCCTAGAAGTGATGAGCTTGGCTTACTATTCCCAAGTTCGGGTGTGTCCTTAAAGATTCAAGGACCTTTATGTTAAAGAATTTCCTTAAGTTCTGTGTACTAGATAGTAGTTTCTTTTGTATTGTACTGGTTGTGTCCTTCTTCTGTTGTAGTCATGTTTTAAGATGGCTACCTTTAGACGTAGTACTACGATTTTGTATTAATGGTTTAAATGAGGTGACTTTATGTCTTGTGTTATATTATGAAAAAGTTTTAAATTTTCCGCTATTATTCTATGATAAATGCTATGACGAATGCTAAGGGCTTGTATAAGACCTCCGAGATGTCGAATACGCCGGTAACGACTAGGGGGTGCTCTCAGGTCGTTACAGTCTCCATGCTTCAGAAGTGTATTGGAGATCCAACATCAATTATTCCCTTAGAAGGTCTAGGAGTTGACGAAAGTCTTACATATGAAGAGGTTCCGTTAGAGATCCAAGATCGACAAGTCAAGAAATTGAGAAACAAGGAAATAGCTTCCGTGAAGGTTTTGTGGAGGAACTATCTAGTTGAGGGTGCCACTTGGGAGTGCGAGGCCGCTATAAAGTCCCTATATCCTCATATTTTTCCTTCAACTCCTACCCTAGTTTGAGGTAAGTTGTTCCTCTTGAGTTTTTCCGTGTTTTGGGGGTCATATGCGTTATCTTGAGTTTTTCCTTATAGTTGAGGTATGCACGAAAACTCAACTATATATATTCTTGAGAAATTTATGTATAGTAAGAAAATGAGTTTTATTATTGATTTCCTCATGTTGTTGTGCATTTAGTATGAGTTGCCTACATTTTTCATGAGATGTATTGTTGAACATGCTTTAATTGTGCTTTTTGAAAGTATATTGAATAAAGGCTCCATGAGGTTGTGTTGAGCATGCTTTTAGTTTGGAGAAGGTAGTTCCTCCTATGAATATGTGAAATGTTGAGTTTTCATGCATAATGGGTTGTTAGATGTAGTTCCTACTTCCTTGTGTTGCATTGATTATGTTTGAGATGGAGTTGAAGTTTTCCTCCTTTGAACTGTGCATTATTTTGTTGTTGCATGGATGACGGGCAGCTAGTCTTGAGTCTTTACTTCCGTATTGGGTCTGGATCATCATTCGAGGATGAATGTTCCCAAGTGGGGAGATATTGTAACACCCTGGAAACTAGTAGGCTAGACTAGAGATAAACGTGAGGATTAGAATCAAGGAAGGAGGGTAAGGGCCAACGAAGTGGGCTAAGGCAGCCTTCATTGGTGTAGACACGGCCCCAGCTACCACGCCAACCACCACGGCTTGTGGGAGGGCTCGTGGTGGGCTAGGCAGTAACCTTGCCAAATCTGCCCAAAAACAGTCCCCCTCTTCACGAGCCACTTCATGGTTCGTGGTGAAGACCACGGCACGTGGGAAGGCTCCTGGAAGGGAGTTGGTAGTAGAGAATGAGTGGGAGGTGTCTTATCCATTGCCTCAAGGCCCATGCGAGGGACCACGCTTGTGGCAAGCACCACGGCTCGTGGAGCCCCTCGTGAAGATGCCTTGGGCTTGTGGGATAAAGGAAAAATTAACAAGCCACTGCCCCAAGGTCCACGAAGTGGACCACGGCTTGTGGGGACTCATGTGGTCCCTCGGCAAGTCACTTAAGTTGAGGGTTAAATGGTGTTTTCCGATTTTAGTCCAAGCAAAGTGAAGTCATTTTGGGTAAGTCTAGGGTCACTATATAAGTCATTTTAAGTCAAAATACACCCATTCACCCCCATTATTTCCAAAACCCCAAATCAATTCCCAAAATTCATTCTCTCAAATATTCTCTCTCTAGAAAACTCAAAGAAGAAGATGAATAAGAAGGAGAAGGAGAGGATAAGGAGAAGGAGAAGGATAAGGATAAGGAGAAGGAGAAGAAGAAGAAGAAGAAGAAAAAGAAAAAGAAGAAGAAGAAGATGAAGAAGGAGGAGAAAGTTGGAGCTAGGGTTCAAGAATCTAGGTTTTCCACATCAAATTAATTGTATTTCATTGATAATGTATGGTAGCTCTTCATCCATTGATAGAATTCATCCATGATTCCCCTTCGAAATCCCAATTTCAAATTGTAGAATTCCCAAAAAGTTAGGGTTTGATTCCAAAGTCATGGGTTCCTTTTAAAATTGATTCTAATGATTGAATTATGTTAAATTATGTATGAACTGATGATTTATTATATTTTTATGATGAATCCCCAAGAACCCATGAAATCCCCATTTTTCTCAATTATGATCTTGTGATGTGGGTTTTGTTGATTGGAGAAGAATGTTATGAAATTATGCATGTAGTGATTGGATTACTTGAAATATGATGATATCCAAGTTTAATGTAGTAATTCTAGATGTGTCTATTTGATATGCGGTTTGACCCTTGAAAGGGCAAGATATAATATTATGCATATTTTCTAAAGATTATGTATACGCTTTAAGAACACATTGAGCATGAAATGTCTATGATTCTGATGTAGTTGTTGTGTTGTTGAAGAGATGTTCTCATATACACACTTATGCATGAATATGATATGATGTGAAAGGTTACTTACAGTATGAAGATTCTAATGTTGAAAGGCTTTCTCACCTAATTGAATCAAAGGCTCTAGAGCAATCATAAATAGGTCAAGGATGGTGATAGTAACTCACACATGATCTAAGAGCTATCCTATGAATTATGTTGAATTAAGTTTCAAGACATTATTCCATGAATAAGAACTTGAGTCAAGACTTAATATGTAATACGTCGGACTGAATGTTTAGCACTGAGTTGATATTGATATGAGATGGAAGCCCTCACGTTAGTTGAGCCCGAGTTTTTAGGAGAAATCAATTGGGATGTAAGTCCTCAGGATAGTACATGCGGGGTTTCTAGTAGCAATCCCTTTATCCCATAAAGTATGTGCCCCCATAGGTCATTAGCTAGTGGATCCAGCTAAGCTAAAGTTACCGGTTCTACCTTAGGCTAGTAGACCAACCTTTTTTGGTGTGGGAGTCCCCAGATTCCATGTTATGCTCACATGGTCTCATGTCGGTTAAGGCTTATTCCCACAACAACAAGAACATAAATATGAATTATGAACTATGGTTACTTAAGGATCTTTTATATGAAGGTTCAAGGTCTTAAAGTTGATGAATATGAGTGATGGCATATGGAGGTGTACTTAGCATGGGTGAGATTTATGGTGTCCTATTCATGCATTGCAAAAGTATGCTTTAAGGTTATTCATGAAGTGTCTCTTTTATGTTATGATGACTATGTATTGACTATGTCTACAACTTGTATTTTTCCATTATCCTTATGATGATCTTTACAATTGATAAATTGCATAATGTCAAATGAAATGTCCTTTTTAGCATGTTTTCAATGTTTTTATTCATGGATATCATACTTAGTGCCTTTTTGTACTAACACATACTTTTCCTACATCTTTCCCAAGTATAGGATCTGGTTATCAAGGTGATCTTCGTTGTAGCTAAAGCTTGGACTTGCTTTGTAACGACTCGCAAAATGATAGGTTAAACTAGAGCCTAAACATGGGGGTTAACGTCAAGGGTTAAGGGCAATGGCTAAAGGTTTTGGGTGAAGGCCATAGTGAGGGGCCAAGGCTACCTAAAAACTAGGCCTAGCCACTGCCTACCGTGACCACGAGAGTCTTCACGACCAGTGGTGGGCACCACGAGTCATGGTGACACTGGTGGTTAGCAAGGCAATGAGCCCTAGATTGGTGCCAAGCCAAGGCACCCCTTCACGAGCCACTTCACGGCTCGTGGTCATGACCACGGGCCATGGGAAGGCTCGTGGGGTTGCCTTAGCTTGGTAGGAGTTGTGCAAGTTGATGAAGGCTACTGCCTCAAAGACCAAGGGCACCACCACGAATCGTGGTGCCATAGACGGTCTGTACAAGTGGTCGTGAAGCTCACTTGGGCTCAAGGGGAGGCAAGGCACCTTGGCCAAGCGACTTCCTCATGACCACGACTCTTGGTCTTGACCATGGATCGTGGAGGTCTTGTGGTGTTGCTTTAGGTCCCCTGAGGGCTTGGAAAGGTGGAGAGGCACACTGGTCAAGGGAACTCGGGCACCACCACGAGCCGTGGTGACCCTTACGACCTGTCAAAGTGGGCATGGTCCGTGACAGGGCTGCCTTAGTTGAGGGTGTTTAAGTAAGTTCGTTTTAATTAATTATTATGTGGGGTTGATTTTAATTGTTTTATAACACTAGTATATATATTTTAAAGTCTTTAAACAAGTCATTTACTCCTAATTTCACCAAATCAATCAAAAAGTTCCTCATTTCAAAAATACTCTGTCTAGAAGTTCCCAAAGAAGAAGAAGAAGAAGTGGGAGCTAGGGTTGTAGATTGAAGGCGTTTATTCTTCAAAGTTCTTGGGGAATCACAAGAAAGGTATGGTCATCCTTCATCTAGGGGTAGTTTTCACCCCTAGAGTCCATTCAAAGTTGGATTTCCAAGGTTTCAAGTTTCTCAAAACCTAGGGTTTTACTCTAACTCATGGGTTCCTTCTTCAAACGTTTTCAAATGATTATTAATGACATATTATGATTGTATTAGTGTTTAATTGATGATTTATGATGAAAATACTCTATTAACCCATGAATTCTCTCAAATCCTAAATTGTACCTTTGTGAAGTGGGTTTGTTAAATACGAGAGCATGAGAATAGAAATTATCTAAATTGCTTTGGGTTATTGAATTATATCATTATCTATGGCTTAATTGTAGTAAATTGTTGGTATGTTGGTGATTTGAGATTCATGGCCTTGAAGGGCATAGTATGAGGAATTGAGTTATTGTCATAATATATTGTATATGAATGCGAATCCAATAAAGTTAATGTGATTATGTATTGAATGTATTTGTGTTATTATTGAAAGGATATTTCTCAATTTGACACTTATGAATGTTGATGATGGAATGTGAAGGGTTCTTCATGGTATTTGTATATCTTGAATTGGTAGGCATTATGCATCCTCTTCTTGAATAAATGAATGTATTGTTGATTGTTGAATCTAGGATTTGTACGCTAATGGCACCCTTCTACACATGTTAATAATGAACCTTGGGATTGGTAGGCTTATGGCACCCTTCCATTAATAATGTTAATGTACTTTGGGATCGGTAGGTTGATTGGACCCTTCCATGAATGTTAATGATGAACCTTGAATCGGTATGCTTACTGCACCCTTTCATGAGGATTCAATAATCTTTCCTAATGTACCTTGAATCGGTAGGCTCATGGCGCCATTTCATGTGTAAATGAATGTATCTTGGGTCGGTAGGCCAATGGATCCCTCTCATCTGTAATAATGTTAAAGTAATGAAATACTCTATGCGAATGGAGGCTATGCATCGAGTGGATTTGGTTAGATGGAGACTCTCCCGATGTTTAGGCTGGGTTTCAATAATCATCTTCCTTATCTCTTAAACTATGTTCCCACATAAGTCTAGCTAGGGGATCCACCTAAGCTAAATGTACCTAGTTCTATCTTAGGCAGGTAGGACACATTTTTATGGTGTGGGGTTATATGACACTAGATTCCATGGTTTGCTCTCATGGTCTATGTCAGTTATTGCTTATTTTCATCATGTGAGATGTGCATTATGGTTTCTTGAGATGTTCTATGAAGTGCGGGTGCTAGTATGGGATGCCATCCATGCATTGCATGAGTAGGCTTTGAGAGGGTCATAGTGAGTTCTCAAATGCATGTCTTAATGACTAATGTATGAAAGTTCTCTAATTGAAGCTAATGAAGAATGTTGACTCTTATATGCTTAAATGAGATTATGCATGCTATACTTGGATTGTATTTATGAGTTACTTCCTTGTCATGGCTTATGAAATGTATGTGTTTCTTATGCGTGAGTATTGATTGGAGACAAGTATGAAATGGTAAGTTCATCTAAGGTGACCTCAAAGTGGCACTTAGTAGGGATAGTAGTACGGGATACTATCCTTACATTGCACAAGTGTAGCTTAGGGTTACTTAAGGTGAATGTTCAAATATGATGATTATGACTTGTACGATGATTATACTTTTATTTTTTTGTCTCTTATGCTAATGTACATGATATTTCTAAAAAGTGGCATAATGCATGGTTTCCAACCAAAATGTCCCTTTTAAAGCATGTTTTTGCATAGCCATCATACTTAGTGCATTTTTGTGTGCTAACCCATATTTCTCTTATTTTACTACAAGTGTACGGATCAGCACTAAATTTGACCCTCCTCGTGGGTAAAGGCTTGGATTGAGATCCTGCAAGACTAAGTGGTATGTCCTCAAAGTTCGAGGACAAGTACTTGAAGTTTCATTTTCTTTCATGTAAAAGACTATTGTCAGACTTTTTGATTATAAAGGGCAGTGACCCTACTTTAGTTTTCAAGATATTGTTTTTAAATGGCTATGCGAGACAATAGACTTTCACTGTGTTTCAAGTGTTTTTGAATGAAGTTTTGATTGTTTGGATTTAAATGAGTTTCTAATTCCGCACTATTTCTATATATCGAATGTTATGAATGCTATGAGGCTTGTATGAGTCTCTTCGGAGTCTTGTACATCGTGTTGCACCTAGGGGGTAGCCCCGGGTCGTGAAGACTGAATTTAGCTGCCAACCCTAGTCAGCGAGCTTAAAAACTTTCTCATTTCTCCCATTCTATACAAACATGGTATCAGAGCACAAGATTTTGGAAATGGTTTTTAGGATTGATGTCTCAGAAGCCACGTCTAGTAGAGTCTAGTTTATCGGTGTGAGTCGCGACATATCTATGAGTGAGAGGCTATAGGACGTTAGGAATTTACACTTCTTTCATTATTCTTGAAGTCGTGCCTTAGAGTTTAGCTCTATAAGTGTTATTTTCCTAATCCTTCTCTTGTGGATATAGGATATGAATATAAGAAGGACGCCCGCAAGGAGAGTGTAAGAGGAGGTTGTGAATGAGGGAGTTCCTCCCCAAGATCCTCAAGGTACTCAAGGTGACCAAGTTCCTCAAGACAACCAAGTTCCAGTTGATGCTCTGGCCATGACTAATGATGAAATTAGGTCGGATTTTCTAACCTTAGCCCAAGCTATGACGGCCCAAGTTACTACAGATGTAGGGCCTCGAATGAATGCTATTTAGAGTACTATGGCTTCTAGGTTGAGGGACTTTGTGAGGATGAATCTTTCGGTTTTTCTAGGTTTCAAGGTGGGAGAGGATCTCCAAGACTTTTTGAATTAGGTGTATAAGATAGTCAATGCTATGGGAGTGACTTCTATTGAAAAAGCAGAACTTGCCGCCTACCAATTGGAAGATGTTTCCCAAATTTGGCTTACCCAATGGAAGAGTAATAGGCCTATATGAGCGGGTCCTATAGAATGGGAGAAGTTTAAGAAAGCGTTCCTTGGTAAGTACTTTCCCCGTGAGAAGTGGGAGGTTCAGGTGGTGGATTTTCTCAACCTTAAGCAAGGTAACATGAGTGTTCAAGAGTATTCCTTGAAGTTTACCCAATTGTCTAAGTGTGATCCATCTTTGGTGTCTAACCCTAGGAATGAGATGAGTCGATTTGTGATCGGTATATCCGACCTAGTTGAGGAAGAGTGTCGTACGACGATGCTCCATGATGACATGAATATTTCTAGACTTATGGTGGATGCTCAATCTATTAAGGAGTCCAAACTTAAGAGGAAGAATAGGGAGATAAAGAGGTCTAGGACTGATGAGCAAGGTCAACCTAGGTTAAAGAAGAGAGCTCCAAACCAAGATTCTTCAAGTACTCCTAAGGTTAACCCAGAGAAAGGTGGTGGATCTCAATTTTCTAAACCTACTTGCACCACTTGTGGAAAAAGGCATTATGGGAAGTGCCTACCCTGTAATAATGGGTGTTACGGTTGTGGGAAGAATGATCACCAAGTGAGAGATTGCCCTACTTTTGTGGCCAAGGGAAGGGAGGCTAAGCAAGCTTCTCTTAGTGGCTCAGATCTTGATCCTTCTAAGAGTAATCGTTTCTATGTGCTTCAAGCTAACAAGGACAAATGAGCCGATCCGGATAAAGGAACCGATAAGTGATGATTCCTTATAGTTGTGAATGGTGTATTGAGGTTCCTATTTTATTTACATGTTTGCCTTAGAATGGGTTTACCATTAACGGGGAGATGGTATGTTGAATAGTGTGATTGTTGAGAGTTCTGATATCCTTATCACTTTGTTTTATTCCTAATCAAGTTTGACAGCAAGAGTTCCTTGGAGCTTGTTTCATATTTTGGAGTCATGTGTGAAAATGTGTTTCCATGATCTCCTTAGGTTATGCATGCTTTGATGAATTTATGTTTATGTGAGAAAATGAGTTTTTCATGATTTTGTTCCTCATGTTGATATGTATCTATAATGAGTTGCCTAAACGCTTCGTGAGTTGACTTGTTGAGTATGCTTAAATGTGTTTTTGAAAAGAGTTTCTTAATGTGCCATATGATGTTGCAATGAGCATGATGTGAGTTACAGAAGGAAGTTATTCTAACGAAATGAGAAAAGTGATGTTTTAGTTCAAAATGAGTTTGTAGAAGTAATTACTACTTTCTTTTGTTGCATTCAGCTTATTGATTTGGAATTGAAGTTTCCTCCTATGATTTTGTGCATTATATTGATGTGTCTTGCATGATGGGCAACTAGTCTTGAGTCGTTATCCCCTAAAGTGTTTAAAGTGTCATTCGAGGATGAATGTTCCTAAGGGAGGGATAATTTAACGACTTGAAAAATGATGGATTAAAATAGAGCCTAAACGTGGGGGTTAACGTCAAGGGTTAAGGGCAAGGGCTAAAGGTTCTGGGTGAAGGCCATGGTGAGGGGCCAAGGCTGCCCAAAAACTAGGCCTACCCACTTCCTACCATGTATACGACGGTTTGCACGACTAGTGGTGGCCACCACGAGTCATGGTGCCACCCGTGGTTGGCAAGGCAGTGTGCCCTAGATTGGTGCCAAGCTAAGGCACCCATTTACGAGCCACTTCACAGCTCGTGATCATGACCACGGTCTATAGGAATGCTCGTGGGGTTGCCTTAGCTTGGTAGGAGTTGTGCAAGTTGAGGGAGGCTACTGCCTCAAAGACCACGGGCACCACCACGGGCCGTGGTGCCCCAGACGGTCCATACAAGTGGTGGTGAAGATCACTTGGGCTCAAGGGGAGGTAAGGCAACTTGGCCAAGCTACTGCATCATGACCCTACCCATTACCATGACTCGTAGTCTTGACCAAGGATAATGGGATGTCTTATGGTCTTGCCTTAGGCCCTTGAGGGCTTGGAAAGGTGGAGAGGCACACTGGTCAAGGGACCATGGGCACCACCACGAGCAGTGGTGCCCCTCACGACCTGACAAAGTGGGCGTGGTCCCTGACAGGGCTGCTTTAGGTAAGGGTTCTTAAGTAATTTCATTTTAATTAATTATTATGTGGGGTTTATTTTAATTATTTTATATCACTAGTATATATAGTTTTAAGTCTTAAAACAAGTCATTTACTATTTATTTCCCCAAATCAATCAAAGAGTTCCTCCTTTAAAAAATTCTCTCTCTAGAAGTTCCCAAAAAGAAGAAGAAGAAATAGGAGCTAGGGCTGTGGATTTAAAGCGTTTCTTCTTCAAATTTATTGGGGAATCACGAGAAAGGTATGTTGAGCCTTCATCTAGGGGTAGCTTTCACCCTAGAGTCCATTCAAAGTTGGATTTCAAAGGTTTTAAGCTTCTCAAAACCTAGGGTTTTACTCTAACTCATGGGTTCCTTCTTCAAACGTTTTCAAATGGTTATTAATGGAATATTATGATTGTATTAGTGTTTAATTGATGATTTATGATGAAAATACTGTATGAACCCATGAATTATCTCAAGTCCTAAATTGTGCCTTTGTGAGTGGGTTTGTTGAATATGAGAGCATGAGAATAGAAATTGTCTAAATTACTTTGGGTTATTGAATTGTATCATTATCCATGCCTTATTGTAGTAAAGTGTTGGTGTGTTGGTGATTTGAGATTCATGGCCTTGAAGGGCATAGTAGGAGGAATTGAGTTATTATAATAATATATTATATATGAATGTGAGTCCAATAAAGTAAATGTGATCATGTATTGAATGTATTTGAGTTATTATGGAAAGGCTATTTCTCAATTTGACACTTATAAATGTTGATGCTGGAATGTGCAGGGTTCTTCGTGGTATTTGTATATCTTGAATTGGTAGGCATTATGCATCCTCTTCTTGTATAAATGAATGTATTGTTGATTGTTGAATCTTGGATCGGTAGGCTAATGGAACCCTTCCACATATGTTAATAATCAACCTTGGGATCGGTAGGCTTATGGCACCCTTCCATTAATGATGTTAATGTACTTCGGGATCGGTAGGCTTATCGCACCCTTCCATGAATGTTAATGATGAACCTTGAATCGGTATGCTTATGGCACCCTTTCATGATGATTCAATGAGATTTACTAATGTACCTTGAATCGATAAGCTCATGGCAGCCTTTCATTTGTTAATGAATGTACCTCGGGTCGGTAGGCCAATGACACCCTCTCATGTGTAAAAATGTTAAAGTAATGAAATACTCTATAGGAATGGAGGCTGCACATAGTGGATTTGGTTAGATGGAGACTCTCTCGATGTTTAGGCCGGATTTCAGTAATCATTTTCCTTATCTCATACAGTATGTACCCACATAGGTCTAGCTAGTGGATCCACCTAAGCTAAATGTACCTAGTTCTATCTTAGGCAAATAGGACACCTTTTTATGGTGTGGGGTTATATGACACCGGATTCCATGGTTTGCTCTTATGGTCTATGTCGGTTAATACATATTCCCATCTTGTGAGATGTGCATTATGGTTTCTTGAGAAGTTATATGAAGTGTAGGTGGTAGTATGGGATGTCATCCATGCATTGCATGAGTAGGCTTTGAAAGGGTCTTAGTGAGTTCTCTAATGTCTTAATGACTAATGTATGAAACTGCTTTAATTGAAGCTAATGAAGAATGTTGACTCATATATTCTTAAATGAGATTATGGATGCTATACTTGGATTGTATTTATGAGTTACTTCCTTGTCATGACTTATGAAATGTATGTGTTCCTTATGCATAAATATTGATTGGAGACTAGTATGAAATGGTAAGTTCATATAAGGTGACCTCAAAGTGGCACTTAGTAGGGATAGTAGTATGGGATGCTATCATTACATTCCACAAGTGTAGCTTAGGGTTACTTAAGGTGAATGTTCAAATGTGATGATTATGACTTTTATGATAATTATACTTGTATTTTTTGTCTCTTATGCTAATGTACATGATATTTCTAAAAAGTGACATAATGCATGGTTTCCAACCAAAATGTCCATTTAATAGCATGCTTTTGCGTAGTCATCATACTTAGTACATTTTTGTGTGCTAACCCATATTTCTCTTATTTTACTACAAATATAGGGATCGGCACTCAATTTGACCCTCCTCGTGGCTAAAGGCTTGGATTGAGATCCTCCAAGACTAAGTGGTATGTCCTCGTAGATCGAGGACAAGTCCTTGAAGTTTCATTTTCTTTCATGTACAGGACTATTATCAGACTTTTCGATTGTAAAGGGCCGTAACCCTACTTTAGTTTTCAAGATATTGTTTTTAGATGGCTATGTAAGACATTAGACTTCCGTTGCGTTTCAAGTGTTTTTAAATGAAGTTTTGATTGTTTGGATTTAAATGAGTTTTTAATTCCACACTATTTCTATATATCGAATGTAATGATTGCTATGAGGCTTATATGAGGCTCTTCGAAGTCTTGTACATCGTGTCGCATCTAGGGGTAGGCCCGGGTCGTGACAAACATAGTATCAGAGCATACAATTTTGGAAATGGTTTTAGGATTGATGTCTCACAATCCACGTCTAGTAGAGTCTTGTTTATCGGTGTGAGTCACGACATATCTATAACTGAGAGGCTACAGGACGTTAGGAAGTTACACTTCTTTCATTATTCCTGAAGTCGTGACTTAGAGTTTAGCTCTATAAGTATCCTTTTCCTATTCATTCTCTTGTGGATATAGGATATGAATACAAGAAGGACACCCGCAAGGATAGTGTGGAAGAGGAGGTTGTGAATGAGGGAGTTCCTCCCCAAGATCCTCAATGTCCTCAAGGTAACCTAGTTCCTCAAGACAACCAAGTTTCGGTTGATGGTCCGGCCATGACTAATGATGAAATTAGGTCGGATTTTCTAACCTTAGCCCAAGCTATGACGGCCCAAGTTACAAGAGATGTGGGGCCTCGAATGAATGCTATTGAGAGTACTATGGCTTCTAGGTTAAGGGACTTTGTGAGGATGAATCCTTCAGTTTTTCTAGGTTCCAAGGTGGGAGAGAATCCCCAAAACTTTTTGAATTAGGTGTATAAGATAGTCAATGCTATGTGAGTGACTTCTATTGAAAAAGTGGAACTTACCGCCTACCAATTGAAAGATGTTACCTAAATTTAGTTTACCCAATGGAAGAGCAATATGCCTATAGGAGAGGGTCCTATAGAATGGGAGGAGTTTAAGAAAGCATTCATTGGTAAGTACTTTCCCCATGAGAAGAGGGAGGTTAAGGTAGAGGAGTTTATCAACATTAAGCAAGGTAACATGAGTGTACAAGAGTACTCCTTTAAGTTTACCCAATTGTCTAAGTATTCTCCATCTTTGGTGTCTAACCCTAGGAATGAGATGAGTTGATTTGTGACCGGTATATCCGACCTAGTTGAGGAAGAGTGTCGTACGGCGATGATCCATGATGACATGAACATTTCTATACATATGGTGTATGCTCAATCTATTGAGGAGTCCAAACTTAAGAGGAAGAATAGGGAGATGAAGAGGTCTAGGCCCGATGAGCAAGGTCAACCTAGGTTCAAGAAGAGAGCTCCAAACCAAGATTCTTAAGGTAATCATAAGGGTAACCCATAGAAAGGTGGTGGATCTCTATTTTCTAAACCTACTTGCACCACTTGTGGAAATAGGTTTTATGGGAAGTGCCTAGCCAGTAATAATGGGTGTTATGGTTGTGGAAAGAATGATCACCAAGTGAAAGATTGCCCTACTCTTACGGCCAAACGAAGGGAGGCTAAGCAAGCTTCTCTGAGTGGCCCGGATCTTGATGCTCCCTAGAGGAATTACTTCTATGTGCTTCAAGCTAACAAGGACAAATGAGCCAATCCGGATGAAGGCATCGGTAAGTGATGATTCCTTATAGTTGTGAATGTTGTATTGAGGTTCCTATGTTATTTCCATGTTTGCCTTAGAATGGGTTTACCATTAAGTGGGAGATGGTATGTTGAATAGAATGATGTTGATAGTTTCGATACCCTTATTAGTTTCTTCTATTCCTTATCAAACTTGAGAGCAAGAGTTCCTTGTAGCTTGTTTCATATTTTGGATTCATGTGTGAAAATGTGTTTCCATGATCTCCTTAGGTTATGCATGCTTTGATGAATTTATGTTTATATGAGAAAATAAGTTTTTCATGATTTTGTTCCTCATGTTGATATGCATCTATAATGAGTTGCCTAATGCTTCATGAGTTGACTTGTTGAGTATACTTAAATGTGTTTTTGAAAAGAGTTTCATAATGTGCCTTATGATGTTGTAATGAGCATGATGTGAGTTGGAGAAGGAAGTTACTCTAACGAAATGAGAAATGTGATGTTTTAGTGCATAATGAGTTTGTAGATGTAGCTCATACTTTCTTGTGTTGCATTGAACTTATTGATGTGGAGTTGAAGTTTCCTACTATGATTTTGTGCATTATATTGATGTGTCTTGCATGATGGGCTGCTTGTCTTGAATCGTTATCCCCTAAAGTGTTTAAAGTGTTTATCGAGGACGAATGTTCCTAAGGGGGGGGGGATAATTTAACGACTCGTAAAATGATAGGTTAAAGTAGAGACTAAACGTGGGGGTTAACATCAAGGGTTAAGGGTAAGGGCTAAAGGTTCTGGGTGAAGGCCATGGTGAGGGGCCAAGGCTGCCTAAAAACTAGGCCTAGCCACTCCCTACCATAACCATGAGGTTCTTCACGACCAGTGGTGGCCACCACGAGTCATGGTTCCACCCTGGTTGGCAAGCAGTGTTCCCTAGATTGGTGCCAAGCCAAGGCACCCCTTCACGAGCCACTTCACAGCTTATGGCCATGACCACAGGACATGGGAAGGCTTGTGGGGTTGCCTTAGCTTGGTAGGAGTTGTGCAAGTTGATGGAGGCTACTGCCTCAAAGACCACGGGCACCACCACGAGCCGTGGTGCCCTAGACGGTCCATACAGATGGTCGTGAAGATCACTTGGGCTCAAGGGGAGGCAAGGGAACTTGGCCAAGCTACTGCCTCATGACCACGACCATCACCCACACTCGTGGTCTTGACCACGGATCGTGGGAGGCCTCGTGGTCTTGCCTTAGTCCCTTGAGGCCTTGGCAAGGTGGACAGTGATGTTTCCGCAATCAAGACACAATTCCAATGCAAGTGTCTACTATCGTACAATAGTTTGAGACCTAACCAAGGGTTGGGATCGTTCCCAAGAGAGTGATTTTGAGAATTGATAGAAAAATAAAATGTAGTTCTAACTATTCGTAGCTAAAGACATTAACGATTAAAAACACTGTAAATTAAAGGGGGATGGGGGGACGCTAGGCATGTTGAAACAAGCCTTTTCTAATATAAGAGAAATAATACGTTTTTGGATCCTAAGTTGTTGCAATACTAAATAGAGCAACTATAATATCATAATAAAGTATAACAAATAATTTAAAAGAGGACGAAAATTTCAATCTGTATTTTGTGATAGACGTTGTAAGAATTTATTTTCACTTGCACTACACTTTGATCTACTTATCTGAAAATTTTCTAGACATTACATTTTTACCTAGGCAACATTGATCAGCAGAGAGGTTCCGTCCCAGCAATTCCTCTGTGTGTTTCTGATTTGACCCTCTAGATTTACTATCATTGTTGTTTAAATAATGGCTTGGAGTCAATTCAACACTCTGAAAAGACTACATTTAATGGTGATCAAAGATAAAGTTTGCAACATGATCTGGGATATAAATCAGTAATAAATATCACTGAATTTCTGCTTCTTTTTTCCCACGAATTACTGGAAGCAATTGTCTTTTGTCGACGGATCGGATCAATACCTACATATATAGAAGTGTTTGATCAATTAATATAAATGAATCTTTCTGCATGATAGATCATAATCTGATAAGACAATTTTCCATTAATAAATAAAAAAGAAGCATGCATGTGTTCTCTAGAGGTAGCTGAATACAAAGGTCTTAACTATCATATATGAATGTTGGCTCCAAAATCACACACAAGAATAACACTGTGCATGCCATTGGTTCTTTCTGAAGTTCAACTCCTACATAACTATGAGTAAGAAAATATAACCAATGTAGAAGTTAAGTTCATGAGGTAACACCAAACACCTTAAAATTAGTATAAGATTCACTAAAAAAACATAATATGATACGTATAATAAATCAAATAAGATATTAACATGCATGTAAAAATGCTAGAAACACATTCTTAAAAAAGAACAGGAAATGAACATAGATAAAGAAAGTATATTAACAAAAAAAAATCACGTAAAACAACTCTGAAAGCACTTAATTAATATCAAATGTAACATAACACATGCAATATCACATTCACCACACATAGCCAAGCACATATAAATCAATATTCACTCATGCATATAACTCCAATTAAGGAACTTGGACATATATAATCACATGAATCAGTAGCATCCACAAAAACACTATTAAAAAACCAAAAAATTATTATTTTGGGATTCAACAAATAATGAAAACAATAAAAATATATGCAAACATACATACAAATAATTAAAAAAATTCTATTGCAAGCGTAGCTATCAATGTCACTTTAATTTGTGGCATGATATTGAGGTATTGGTATTCTTTAGTAAAGCAAAGAAAAAAAAACCTGTTGGTATTGGAACGGAAACAAAAGATAAAACACAGAATAACAAAGGCTAAAGCAAGCACAAAAATCCAAATCAGAAACCAATGGAAACAAATAGCACAGAAGTGAATATATAGCAAAGAGATAATACTAACATAATTAACACTGCGAAATCCAGTGAGTAGAAGATAATTGAACGGAGAAAGCTAAAGAGGAGACAAAACAAAACAAAACAAAATTGGGAATGAAGATGAGAAAAACACTAAAAGTTAAGGCGGTCAATGGCTATTCTAAAGTTGCTATGGAAGCAATAATGAAACACTAAAAAGGCAAAAACATCCTTATCATTGAATTAAATGACTGCTTACCATCAACTATCTTGAATGTCAAATCTATTTCCTGGACTTGCAAGATCGAGGGTCCTTCAATACTACTGCAATAGTCTTAATACCATGAAACTCTTATTACAACAACATCAGTTTGGTATGGAATCTTGCCAGCAATTAAATCGCTTTATAGTGCTTTAGCAGCCGCAAATTTACAGACTCAAATCAAAATTTCAACCCGAAATGCTGCTTCCCTTTATTGTTGACCCTGTTCCACCTTCCAAAGTCTTTTTCAATCAGCCAATAAGCTCTGTCCTTTCAAAATTATTGTAATTTTGGTCAAGAACGCAGTCACCTATGATGATGAATTTGTACCCTTGTTATGTGTTATTTCGATGACACAATTCTCTGTATATTATAGTAACATCTATTTTATCATTAATTAAATTGTGTTCCTCTGTCAATGATGTTGGATTATGTTTCTCCATTTGTATATTTCAACTTCAGCTTTCAGGCATGACAGAAAGACTATAAAAAAAGTCACCTTGAGTAGAGAAGAATGAACTTGTAAAGTCCATATAGTAGATAAAATCTATTCCTTATTTCTACCTATGCTGGTTATATTGAGGTTTCATTATTTAAATTAGGCTATTTGGTGGTTTTTGTCTTGAGGTTTTCTCTAATTATTCAAAGCATAAATTGTGTGAATAGAACATACTAATTTATCATTTTTTTATTATCTACCGAGTCATTTCCACTTGTTTTGAATTGAGAACACTTACTTGCGACCATAATTAATCCAGTAACTAATGTCCACCTATCATTTTTTATTTGGTTGCCACTGAAATAGGTATTACCATTTTATGTATGTGAACCCACAAAGTTCATTCTGGCGGAAAAATCATATTATTCTTATATTAGAAAGGCATAAATTATAAACATGACTTTAACTTGGCGTTAGCTGACAATTATGACCTTTAACTTTGGGTGTGCACAAGTAGACACTTAAACGTGTATGGAATTGAACAAATGAACACATTCGTCCTACATGGCACCCTACATGGAAATTTTGTGTCCTAAATGGTGTCCTACATGTATTATGCCATGTAGGACATGTGTGTCTACTTGTTCAATTGTATACAAGTTTAAGTGTCTACTTGTGCGCAATCAAAGTTGGAGGGCATAGTTGTCCGTTGAAACCAAGTTAAGGATCATGTTTATGTATTATTGGTTTGTTTCAGCATGCCTGTTTCATCACTTCTAAGGATATTTTTGTCTTGTTAGTGTTCAAATATAGCTACGTGTCTTGTTTCTGTGTCTTCAACATACACATCATTGTTTACGTGTTCGTCTTCCAAGTTTTAACTTCATAGCCTTATGCTCACCAAAAATTCTCCGTACTTGAGCATTCATTCCAGGTAAGCTTCTTTGTATTGTTTCTTTGATTTTTGTATCATCTCTATTTTCGTCAAAATTGAAAGTACGTTAAAAATGTTCATCAATTTCATCTTTTATTCTTATATTAGAAATGACTTGTTTCAACATGCCTGTTTCATCACTTCTAAGGATATTTTTGTCTTTTTAGTGTTCAAATATAGCTACGTTTCTGATTTATGTGTCTTCAACATACACATCATTGCTTGTGTGTTCATCTTCCAAGTTTTAACTTCATAGCTTTATGCTCTCCAAAAATTTCTCCGTTCTCTAGCATTCATTTCAGGTAAGCTTCTTCGTATTGTTTCTTTGAATTTTCATATCATCTCTGTTTTCGTCAAAATTGAATGTACATTAAAAAATGTTTTTCATCTTTTGTTCATATATTAGAAATGGCTTGTTTCAACATGCTTGTTTCATCACTTTTAAGGATATTTTTGTCTTTTTAGTGCTCAAATATAGCTACGTGTCTTGTTTATGTGTCTTCAACATACACATCATTGTTTACGTGTTCATCTTCTAAGTTTTAACTTCATAGCTTTATGCTCACCAAAAATTTCTCCGTTCTGCTGCATTCATTTCAAGTAAGCTTCTTTGTATTGTTTCTTTGATTTTTTGTATCATCTGTGTTTTCGTCAAAATTGAAAGTACATTAAAAAATATTCTCCAATTTCATCTTTTGTTCTTATATTAGAATTAGCTTGTTTCAATATGCCCTTTTCATCACTTCTAAGGATATTTTTGTCTTTTTAGTTCTCAAATATAGCTACGTGTCTTAGTTATGTGCCTTCAACATACAAATCATTGTTTACGTGTTCATCTTCCAAGTTTTAACTTCATAGCTTTATGCTCACAAAATATTTCTCCGTTCTCCAGCATTCATTTCAGGTAAGCTTCTTCGTATTGTTTCTTTAATTTTTTGTATCATCTCTGTTTTTGTCAAAATTGAAAGTACATTAAAAAATGTTCCCTAATTTCATCTTTTGCTCTGATACAAAAGATAACTTGTTTCAACATGCCTGTTTCATCACTTCTAAGGATATTTTTGGTCTTTTGAGTGCTCAAATATAGCGAAGTGTCTTGTTTATGCGTCTTCAACATACACATCATTTTTTACGTTTCGTCTTCCAAGTTTTAACTTCATAGCTTTATGCTTACCAAAAATTTCTCCGTTTTCCAGCATTTATTTTAGGTAAGCTTCTTCGTATTGTTTCTTTGATTTTTTGTATCATCTCTATTTTCGTAAAAATTGAAAGTACATTAAAAAATGTTCTCCAGTTTCATCTTTTGTTGACCAAATTTGATATGGATGTGTTAATATTTCCTTCTATTTTCATTTGGTTTTGTTGTTCATGTTCAATTTTTCTTGTGCTTTTCAAATAATTTCAATCTTATGCCTTCAATTTTCGTTTTATTCTTCTATTTTTCGTTGGAATCAAACTTTGAAATATTTCAAATTTTGTTTTTGTTTTCTCACATGCAGTAACTAATTTGGTCTTCTTTCATCATAAATCTTTTGAACTTGTGTCTATTCATTTTCATAAATAGGTTTTCCGTCTCAATCAATTTTCTGGGTACCTTACGCTTAATTATAGTAACACTTTACACTCGTGTCCTTGAGCAGAGAAGAATGAACTTGTAAAGTCTAGATAGTAGATAAAGGCTATTACTTATTTCTACCTTTGCTGGTTATATTGAGGTTTCACTATTTCAATTAGGCTATTTGGTGCTTTTTATCTTGAGGTTTTCTCTAATTATTCAGAGCATAATTTGTGTGAATCGAACATACGAATTTATCAATTTCTCATTGTTTTCCCCTTCTTTTGAATTGAGAACACTTAATTGCGACCATCATTAATCCAGTAACTAATGTCCACCTATAATTTTTTCTTTAGTTGCCGGTGAAATAGGCACTACCAATTTATGTGTGTGAACCCAAAAAGTTAATTCTGGCAAAAAATTAATTTTATTCTTATATTAGAAATGATTTGTTTCAACATGTCTGTTTCATCACTTCTATGGATTTTTTTTAGTGCTCAAATATTGCTATGTGTCTTGTCTATGTGTCTTAAACATACACATCATTGTTTACATGTTCATCTTCCATGTTTTCACTTCATAGCTTTAGGCTCACTAAAAATTTCTCTCTTCTCCAGCGTTTATTTCAGGTAAGCTTCTTTGTATTGTTTCTTTGATTTTTTGTGTCATCTCTGTTTTCGTCAAAATTGAAAGTACATTAAAAAATGTTTCCCAATTTCATCTTTTGTTCTTATATTAGAAATGACTTGTTTCAGCATGCTTGTTTTTATCACTTCTAAGGATATTTTTGTCTTTTTAGTGCTCAAATATAGATACTTGTCTTATTTATGTGTCTTCAACATACACATCATTGTTTACGTGTTCATCTTCCAAGTTTTAACTTCATAGCTTTATGCTCACCAAAAATTTCACTGTTCTCCAGCATTCATTTCATGTAAGCTTCTTAGTATTTTTTACTTTGATTTTTTTTGTATCATACCCGTTTTCGTGAAAATTGAAAGTACATTAAAAATGTTCCCCAATTTCATCTTTTGTTGACCAAATTTGATTTGGATGTGTTAATATTTCCTTCTATTTTCATTTGGATTTGTTGTTAATGTTCAATTTTTCTTGTGTTTTCAAATAATTTCAATTGTTATACCTGCAATTTTCATTTTGTTCTTCTATTTTTGTTGGAATCAAACTTTGGGATATTTCAGATTTTGTTTTTGTTTTCTCACATGCAGTAACTAATTTGGTCTTCTTTCATTATAAATCTTTTAAACTTTTATCTATTCATTTTCATAAATAGGTTTTTCGTCTGATTCAATTTTCTGGGTACCTTACGCTTACTTATAGTAACACTTTACACACATGTCCTTGAGCAGAGAAGAATGATCTTGTAAAATCCATATCTATCTATATATAATAGGAGAAGAAAAAATGACACATGTCAGCGCCACAAATTTTCAAAATTTTAAATAATTATTAATTAATAATTAACTATTATATAATTAATTAAATATTGTAAATTCAAAATTTGAAATAAAAGTAAACACATGTCATCAAGTTACCCAAATAATGAAAACTGTCAACATTAAAAAAGTTTTTCTGTTTTTAAAATCAAAATATAAAGCCGTTGCAGTTTTTCTGTTTTTTTAATACTCAATTAATTTTTTATATTTAAAAAAAAAATACGAATAGTGTTGCAAAACTTTCAAACAATGAATTTCAATTCTACTCAAACTCAATATACAAGGCAGTTTAAATTGAAAAATGAGGATAAGTTTTTCTGTTTTCAAAATAGTCAATTAAATTGACTATTAAAAAATATAACTGTACCATTTTTTAAAAAAAAAGTAACTTCCCACATTTAAACTATAACTATAAAAATTCTTTAAATTGACATTAACTCACTCTCTCTATTATGAACATTTAAAGGAAAAAA
>JAJOOR010010046.1:0-37049 GCA_036250505.1 Solanum acaule | reverse complement strand
TGTTTTAACTTATAAATTTTGGCCAAAATTTAACTTCGGTCAATATATTTGATAAACGTGCTCAGATGAGAATTTCGTCAGTGCAGTTAGATGCAGAAGGTCATTTTTGATGTAATAAGATAGAGGGTGCGGGTTTTGAGGCTTCCATTTTTAGTTTGTGCCGTTACGTATTCTAACTTTTAAGTTTTGGCCAAAATTTCACTTTAGTCAATATTTTTGGTAATCGTGCTCGAATTGAAATTTTGTCACCGCGGTTAACCATATAAGTTCAGTTTTGGTCTCATAGGATAGTTGGTTTGGGTTTTGAGACTTTTACTTTCAGTTTGTGTCGTTAAACGTTTTAACTTTTAACTTTTGGCTAAAATTTGAATTAGGTCAATTTTTTTGGGAAACATGCTCAAATTTGAATTTCGTCAGCGCGGTTAGCTCTAGAAGGTCATTTTTCGTCTTATAGGATGGTTGATTTGGATTTTGAGGTTTTCATATTCAGTTTGTACCGTTAGGCGTTTTAACTTTTGGCCAAAATTTGACTTTGCTTAACATTTTTTATATCTAATAGGATGGTTGGTTCAGGTTTTGAGGCTTCCATTTTCAGTTTGTGCTGTTAGGCGTTTTAACTTTTTAATTTTGGCCAAAATTTAGATTTGGTCATTATTTTTCGTAAACGTGCTCAAATTAAATTTTTTGATATAATGATATGTGTCATATTGAGATTAATTTAACTTGTTGTCATAGATTTTGCATTGTTTCATTCAAATATGATTTATAAAATTGATATTAATATTTTTGGATTTACATTCGGGTTCTTAGATTTTTAAATGCAATAAATTAATAAATATTTTACTATTGGATAATCACTCAGTTAATAATATTTTGAACATATTGTCAATCAATTACTAACCTAACATTGAACTTGAATGATATATTACCAACAAACTATCAATCAATTAGTAAATTTATTAGAAAAACAAATAATCATACTAACGTATTTAAAATTTATTACCAACAAGGGTTTTGGTGGAGTGGTAAGTACTCCTTCATCCTTAACCAAGAGGTCTCAGGTTCGATTCCCTTTGGGTACAGAGTTGCCTTGAATGATATATTACCAACAAACTAACAATCAATTAGTAAATTTATTAGAAAAACAACTAATCATACTAATGTATTTAAACTTTATTACCAACAAGGGTTGTGGTGGAGTGGTAAGTACTGCATCATCCTTAACCAAGAGGTCTCAGGTTCGATTCCCCTTGGGTACAAAGTCGCCTTTGTTAGGGAGCGCTTTACTCCCCAATGTGGGACTTCCTGGCGTGAATCCGGATTTAGTCAGGCTCCGGTGTCCGTACACCGGATGGGAAACCAAAAAAAAAAAGTATTTAAAATTTATTTGTAAATTACCAACAAAAATTTACTATAATTACCAACGGAATCGAATAATGAAGTACTAACTATATACTAACCAAAAATTAGTTGGTGAATTTACCAACGGAAATTTCAGGGCCATGTTTCAAAATTTTGTAACAACATCTTTGGGTGTTTACCAACTGATTTTTGGTTGGTAAGTTTACCAACAAATTAACATCGGTTGATAATATTTACTGACGAGCCTTTTAGCAACGGATTAATATAAGTTGGCATTTGGTTGGTAACTCAATTTGCCAACCAATTTGATCAATTTACCAACGAATTTTTTTGTTGGTAATTGGGGTTCCTTTTGTAGTGGCACCTGCACCAAAGAACAGAGGTGAGTTCAGGAATCAAAATTTGCAGAACTTCAGAGCCAGACCTACTCAATCTCAGGGTAGTGTGGCATAAGGGGCAAACTGGACCCCTACATGTGCTAAGTGTGGTAGAAACCACCCAGGAGCATGTTGTGATAGATCCATGGACTATTTCAAGTGTGGTCAGACATGTCACTTCATGAGAGAGTTCCCTAAGAACATGAAAGGTAATGGTAATAGGGAAATAGAGCCCAATATTCTTCAGCAGCTCCGATAGATAGAGCTGCACATAGAGGATTTACTTCAGGGACCGGTAGAGGAGCAAACCATCTGTATGCTATCACAAGTCACCAAGAGCAAGAGAATTCGCCTGATATTGTCACTGGTATGATCAAATTCTTTACTTTTGATGTATATGCATTACTTGATCCAGGTGCGAGTCTATCTTTTGTGACTCCGTAAATAGCTATGAAGTTTGATAGTCTTCCCGAATGATTTCTTGAGTCCTTTAGTGTTTTTACACCTGTTGGTGAGTCTATTCTAGCTGAGAGAGTTTATCATGATTGTGTTATATCTGTCAATCATAAGGACACCATGGTAGACTTAGTCGTGTTCGACATGGTGGACTTTGATATTATTCTAGGCATGGACTAGCTTCATGCTTGTTATGCATCAATTGATTGTAGAACTCGAGTACTCAAGTTTCAGTTTCCTAATGAGCCAGTTATAGAGTGAAAGAGTAGTTCAACAATGCCTAAGGGTCGTTTCATTTCGTACATTAAGGATAGAAAGTTAGTTTCTAAGGGATACATCTATCACTTAGACCGAGTTAATAACTCTAGTGTTGAGACACTGCCTATTCAGTCAGTTCCAGTTGTGAGTGAGTTTCCAGAGGTCTTTCCAGATGATCTTCCTGGAGTCCCTCCTGAGAGAGAAATAGACTTTGATATAGATATTATTCCTGATACTCGACCTATTTCTATTCCACCATATAGAATGGCTCCAACCGAGTTGAAAGAGTTAAAAGAGCAGTTGAAAGATCTTCTTGATAAGGGTTTTATTCGACTTAGTGTCTCACCTTGGGGCGCTCTGATCTTATTTGCGAGGAAGAACACTGGTTCTCTTAGAATGTGTATTGATTACCGTTAGTTGAACAAGGTTACTATCAATGATAAGTATCCACTTCTGAGTCAATGATCTTTTCGATCAACTTTAGGATGCCACTTGTTTTTCTAAGATAGACCTCAGATCTGGCTATCATCAGTTGAGGGTAAGAGAGAGTGATATCCTGAAGACAACATTCAGGACCCGTTATGGTCATTATGAGTCTCTAGTTATCTCTTTTGGTTTGACAAATACCCCTGCAACGTTCATGGATCTTATGAATAGAGTGCTTAAGCCTTATCTTGATATGTTTGTTATCGTATTCATTGATGACATTCTAATCTATTAGAGAAATGAGGAGGATCATGTTAGTCATCTCACAGTAGTTCTCTAAACTCTCAAAGATAAGGAGTTGTATGCCAAATTTTCCAAGTGTGAGTTTTGGCTTGAGTCTTTGGCGTTCTTAGGCCACATTGTATCTAGAGAAGGCATTCGAGTTGACACTCAAAAGATTGAGGCCATGCAGAACTAGCCCAGACCTACATCTCCAACTGATATAAGGAGTTTCTTAGGATTGGCTGGTTATTATATAAGGTTTGTCGAGAGGTTCTCATCTATTTCGTCCCCATTGACCAAGTTGACTTAGAAAAGAGTCAAGTTTCAATGGTGTGAGGCTTGTGAGAAAAGCTTTCAAGAATTTAAAACCCGGTTGACTACTGGCCTAGTGTTGAACCTACCGGAGGGTACACAAGTCTTTGTTGTGTATTGTGATATGTCGAGAGTTGGAATTGGTTGTGTATTGATGCAAAATGGTAAAGTTATAGCTTATGCCACCAGACAGCTTAAGATTCACAAGAAGAATTACCCAACTCATGATCTCGAGGTGGCTACTGTAGTGTTTGCTTTGAAAATATGGCATCACTATCTCTATGGTGTTCATGTAGATGTGTTCACTAATCTCAGGAGTCTTTAGTATGTTTTCAGTTAGAAAGAGCTTAATCTCAAACAGAGGAGGTGGTTGGTTATTCAATGATTATGACCTGTGTATTCTCTGTTACCCAGGTAAGGCTAATGTTGTTGCTAATGCTTTGAGTAGGTTATCTATGGGTAGTACTGCCCAAGTTTAGGAAGGCAAAAAGAATTAGCCAATGTGCACTGCAAGATTGAGAGTCCGGTTATTGGATTCCAATGAAGGAGTGTAGTGGTGATGAATGGGGCTGCATCATCACTAGTGTCTGAAGTGAAATAGAAACAAGACCAAGACACTATTTTGCTTAAATTGAAGGCAAATATTCATAAACAAAAAGTGATGGCTTTTGAACAAGAGGGAGTTGATGTGTTAAGGTATCAAGGTAGATTGTACGTACTAAAGGTGGATGAACTCCAAGAGAGGATAATAGAGGAATCTCATAGCTCTAGATATTCAATATATCCCGGTTCCATAAAGATGTATCGTGACTTGAGGGAAGTCTATTAGTGGAGTAGTATGAAGAGGTGTACTGCAGAGTTCGTCGCTAAGTGCCCAAATTTCCAACAAGTCAAGGTAGAGCACCAAAGGCCCAGTGGTATGGCTCAGAACATAGATCTTTCGGAATGGAAGTGGGAGATGATCAATATGGATTTGATTACTGGGTTGTCACGGTCTCATAGGCAACATGATTTTATTTGGCTGATTGTAGATCGGATGACTAAATGATCTCATTTCTTGCCAGTAAAGACTACCTTTTCGACAAAAGATTATGGCAGGTTATATATTCACGAGATAGTCATACTTCATGGAGTTCCCGTGTCCATCATTTTTAATAGAGGTGCACAATTCACCACACAATTTTGGAAGTCTTTCCAGAAAGGTTTGGGTTCGAAGGTAAATTTGAGTACTGCTTTCCATCCTCAGACTTATGGTCAAGCAGAGCGTATGATTCAGACTTTAGAGGATATATTGAGGGCTTATGTGATAGATTTTAAAGGTAATTGGGATGATCAATTACCTCTCATAGAGTTTGCTTACAACAACAGTTATCACTCTAGATAACAGTTGAGAGTGGAAATTTTCACATGGTAGGGCTCTTCTTATCATCAAGGTAAGTCCATTACTCCATTCTAACACCAATTACTTTGTTAAGTTCATGTAATCTTGAGACAGAAAATCTTAGAACTAGGGTCGGAATTCCTTATAGGTATCCATAAATGGGTATTATTACAATCCTAGGGTTTTTAATTTTACTTCCTAGCATAGTAAAAGCCTCTATCTAACATGGATTATAGGGAAATTGGTGCGTGAAAAACTCCCTAACTTGAGGATTAGGCTATGATCAAGGTGAAATTAATGGGGTTTAGTCCCTAAGGCTTAGAATTATTGAATAATTGAAATTTATGTATTTTAGATCATGAACAAACTGAAGCTTCGAGAAAAGGTAAGGCTATGGTAAAATAACATGTATTTGGGATCTTCAGAGGTAGGTTATGGATAATTAGAGTTAGACTTGACTTAGATTCATGCATACTCTTGAATTAAATGGTTGTTGGTTTTTCTTTGAGTATGCTTGACTTGATGATATGAAATTTGGATGCTTGAGATGCATAAGTTATCAGGTACCATAGTTGTACGTTTATATTAAATATTTTACTATACATTAGATAGAGTATTGTGCTAGTACTTATATATTGTGTATTTTATTATTTGTTTGATCAAGTACTACACTATTACACACACACACATATATATATATATAATACATTGAGTGGGGTACCACATCGATATATATTTAGTATTATGGCAGGTCGGATACCACGCTAGTATAGTACATAGATTGAGCTAGTCCCTTAGAATGTGTGTACACTTTTTTTTATTAATGTGTTAGTTCATTATGTATTGAGTATTGAATGAGTTTAAGATCTGCAATTTTTATTGTAACACCTCAGACCTAACAGACTTGGACAACATAAAATTTGGTGGACCAAATAGCCCTTCATGGGTCGTGGACCACCACACGAGCCGTGGGAAGGCTCATGGAAGCCAGGTAGAGCCATTAGGGCTGAGGCATCAGACCACAGAGTCCACCACGGGCTGTGGTCTTGATGATGGGCCGTGAGAGGGTCTGTAGACCTGAGCCAGCAGACCCCAGCCCAAGTGAAGAACCACAGTGGCCTTCATGTCCGTGGTCCTTCACACAGGCCGTGGTAGGGCTCATGGTTGGACCCCTCACAGAACCTGTAGACACTGGCCATCAAACCACGAACCACTTGATGGGCCGTGGTCCCTTTGACGGTCCGTCAGTTGCGCCGTGGTTGGCCTTCGTCAGATTCTAAGTTGGGGTCATTTTCGTCTTTTCCCCTATGCTTTGGACATTTAAACTACGTCGTTTATCACCTAAACTACGCCGTTTTACTCAGTTTAAGCCTAGTAATTTAGTAAGAACTTAACCAAAACCTTTATTCACAAAACATTCACCAAAACTTAGAGCAAAAAGAGAAGAATGAGTCGACCAACCCCTCAAGAACAAGCAAAAGGTTTTCTTCAGTTCCAGCCCCTAGATTGAAAGATTTCTTCGTGAATTTTGTCACCAGGTATGTGGGATTTCACTAGTGGGTTCCTGTCATCTACTAGGTCCCTAGAATTTTGTCAGATTCTTGATTCTTTATATCTTGTTTAGACCTAGGGTTTTCTAAAACCATAGAAAATTGTGGTTATTTAGCTGTTATAGTATTCCTAATCGAATTAGCTTATTTCTTGGAAAGTTTGCTTAGTTCCTTGCATGAAACTCAGAACCCTAGTTGTATAATTTCTTTTAGTTCATGAATTATACTTGCTAGGTCAGTAAAACAGATAATCATGCTCCAGATTCCGAATGTTACATTATCAGTACATCAAGGTGCATTCATAGATTTGCATGTTAGTATTTTGAGCTATCCAGTATTTTAGTTATGTTGTATCATATACATATTCAGTTTGGAGTATGCTTAGCACCAAGTTGGACTAGGGTTCAGTGTACCCTCATAGTCCCAGAACTATGTACCCCCGTAGGAGTATAAGTCCCCTCGGTGAGCATCAGATTTAGTGATCACGCCAATCATGCCTTTATACCCCTGGCAAGGTATATTGGGTCCTCTCGATGGGGCTTATACATCAGACACCACATTTAGCTCATGTGGTTTTATGTCGGTTAATAGTAGCTCCCACAGTTAGACTCTAGTGCATTTGACCAGGTTTTCAATTTATACTTCAGTATTCACTCTCAGCATGTTATGTTCACGATTAGTACTTGGTCATTGTATTTAGCTCAGTTTCCAGTTATATTTCAACATATATGTATTCTGCTCAGTTTATGTCTTTTGCTCAGTTATGCTTTATTTAGTTTATATATCTATTTCAGTTATTATCTATATCCTGCATTCTCAGTGCATTCCAAGTATTGACGCATATTCTGCGCTACATCCTTTCATTATGTAGGTTGAGGTACTCAGCATCCAGATCACACTTAGATCATTTATCGGTCCGCATTCAACAGCTTCAGTAGTGAGTCCTCATACTTCGAGGACAACAGACATGCTTCTCATTTCTAGTCTTTTTATTTAGTTTTCAATTTTATTAGAGTTTACTGAGGGGCATGTCCTAGAAACTCTATCCAATTAGAGGCTTTTTCAGACATAGTAGTAGATTCAACTTTAGTTTTTGAGCGATTGTTCAGTATCACCAGACTCTTAGTATATTTTATCTATTCGGATTAGTTGGGTATTCCCCACTTTTAGTTATCTATTAATTTAGCTTCCGCATAGTACTTGTTTTATTCAATGATTTTATAGTATGCTTATGATATGCCAGAGACAAGGTTAGCTTGGGGTCACTCGTGATCCTAGGTTCCGTGTTATGTCAAAGGGCTAGCCTCGAGGTGTGACAAACTTGGTATCAAGGCATTAGGTTCAAGAGTCCCAGGATGTCTGAAAGTCGCACTAAGTCGAGTCTCTTTCATGGGTGTGAAGTGCACCACATTCTCTGAGAGGGAGGCTGTGAAGTGTTTTAAGAAAAACTTCACTATCTTTGCTATTCTTATCGTACGTGGGTATGATCTCCTTTATAATCCATCGTTATGCTTTTCAGATAATGCCTCCTGGTAGAGCTTATGCAAAGAATACAAATGTACGCAATGCTAATGCAGTTCCTCCAGTCCCGAACTATGAGGTTACGAATGCAGAATTTTGGAATGCGATTCAGCTCTTGGCTCTGAGTGTGGCTAACCAGAACAATCAGCAGGCTCCAATTCCTGCAAACACTAATAGTGGACTAGCTACAACTAGGGTTTGAGATTTTGTTCGGATGAATACGCCTGAGTTTCTAGGGTCACAAGTTAGTGAGGACCCACAAAACTTCATTGATGAGGTCAAGAAGATCTTTGGTGTAATGCAAGTGACTAGGAATTATAGGGTGGAGTTGGCATCCTACCAACTTAAGGATGTGACTCACATATGGTTCACGCAGTGGAAAGATAACAAGGGTGAGAATGCAACTCCTGTGACTTGGGCGTGTTTTACCGGAGCTTTTCTGGACATGTTTTTCTTAAGAGTTGAGAAAGGCTAAGGCACAAGAGTCTATGAACTTGTAGCAGGGTTCAATGACGGTCCAAGAATACGAGCTGAAGTTCACTTAGCTCTCCATGTATGCTCCACATATGGCTGCTAATTCGAGGGTAAAAATGAGCAAGTTCTTGTTTGGCATCTCCGATTTGGTGAAGACCGAGTGTAGAAATGCTATGCTGTTAGAGGATATAAATATCTCTAGGCTTATGAATCATGCTCAGCAGGTTGTGGGAGATAAGCTTAGAGAATTGGCTAAGGATAACAAGAAGGCCAAAATAGGAAATTATGAGTACTCTCAGAAGAAATCGGGTGGTGGAAATCGCTCACAGTTTCAGTTGAGGAATACCGCCCTAGCACCTTCATCAACTAGTGCTCCATCCCCTAGGTTTTGATAGGATCAGAAAGGTAGGGCATCAGGCTCTAAGTCTTAAGGGAACACGCCAGGTAACATGACTTTCCCAACTTGTCCAAAGTGTGGTAAGAACCATTCGGGCGAGTGTCTTGCGGGCAGGGAAAGATGATTTGGGTGTGGTCACTCTGGCCATAGGTTGAAGGATTGCCCTTCTTCCAGGCAGGGGCAAGGAGGTAACAATAATAGGGCTCAGTATACAGCTCCAGCAGCACCAGCAGGTCACCCAACTCAGTAGGGTTTGTCATCTGGTACATGTGGCGATCAGCGCCAGAACAAGTTGTATGCCCTCTAGCTCACCAGGACCATGAAGATTCTCCAGATGTGGTCACTGGTACATTACGAGTCTTTCATTTAGATGTGTATGCATTTTTAGATCCAGGGGCTACTCTTTCTTTTGTAACTCCCTATATAGCTGTAAACTTCGGTCTCAGTCCTAAAACTATTTCAGAACCCTTCTCAGTCTCTACTCTAGTTGGTGACCTAGTTATAGCTAGACAAGTATACATAAAATACCCTATCACAGTCTCTCATAAAGTCACCTCAGCAGATCTTGTAGAGTTAGAAATGATAGATTTCGATATCATTCTAGGCATGGATTGGTTACATTCCTGTAATGCCTCAGTCGATTGTAGAACTAGGATCGTTCGGTTTTAGTTTCCAAATGAGCCAGTCTTAGAATGGAAGGGTAGTAGCTCAGTGTCTATAGGTCGATTTATCACTACCTTAAGGCCAGAAAGATGATTTCCAAAGGGTATGTCTATCATATTGTTTGGGTTAAGGATTCAAACTCTGAAACCCCAACACTTGAATCAGTCCTAGTAGTAAATGAGTTTCCAGAAGTGTTCCCAGAATATCTTCTCGGAGTTCCTCCCGAAAGGGAAATCAACTTCGAAATAGATCTCCTTTAAGATACCCAGCCTATTTCGATTCCTCCTTATAGAATGGTTCCAGCCGAGCTTAAGGAATTGAAAGAATAGTTGAAAGAACTTATAATAAGGGCTTCATAAGACCTAGTATCTCTCCATGGGGTGCTCTAGTATTGTTCGTGAAGAAGAATGTCGGTTCTCTCAGAATTTGCATTGACTACCATCAGTTGAACAAAGTCACAATCAAGAATAAGTACTCTCTCCCCAGGATTGATGATTTGATCAACCAACTTCAGGGTGCTAGTTATTTTTCAAAGATAAACTTCACATTCGGCTACAATCATCTCAGAGTTAGAGATAGTGACATTCCAAAGACAGCCTTCAGGACTCGGTATGGTAATTATGAATTCGTAGTTATGTCTTTTAGACTAACAAATGCTCCTGCAGCTTTCATGGTCTTAATGAACAGGGTGTTCAAATAGTATTTGGACTTGTTCATCTTTATGGATGATAACCTCATTTATTTTTGGAATAAGGAGGAGCATGCGACTCATTAGAGAGTTGTTCTGAAAACTCTCAAAGATTGCCAATTATTCGCTAAGTTCAGCAAATGAGAATTTTGGTTACAGTCAGTTGCTTTCCTTGGTCACGTGGTATCTAGCGAAGGAATTCAAGTGGATTCTCAAAAAATAGAGGCAGTGAAGCAATGGCCCAGATCCACCTCTCCAACAGACATCATAAGTTTCTTGGGTTTGGCCGGTTATTATAGGAGATTTGTTGAAGGATTTTCATCCATAGCTTCCCCATTGACCAAGTTGACTAAGAAAAAGGTCAAATTTCAGTGGTCAGATGAATGTGAGAAAAACATCTCAGAATTGAAGACTAGGTTGACTACAACTCCTATCTAGACTCTGCCAGATGGTTCAAACGGTTATGTGATCTATTGTGATGCATCCAAGGTCGACCTAGGTTGTGTGGTGATGCACTGAGGTAAGGTTATAGCTTATGCTTCTAGATAGCTTAAGGTACATGCGAAGAACTACCCGACTAATGACCTCGAGCTTGCAGCTATAGTATTTGACCTAAAGATTTGGAGATATTACTTGTATGGTGTTCACGTAGATGTGTTCACAGATCATAAGAGCCTCTAATATGTGTTCACCCAAAAAGAGTTGAATCTTTGTTAGAGGAGATGGCTCGAGTTCCTCAAGGACTATAATATGAATGTGCTTTACCATCCTAGTTAGGACAATGTAGTGGTTGAGCTCTTAGCAGACTATCTATGGGTAGTGTAGCACATTTTGAGGAAGAAAGGAAATAATTAGCAAATGATGTTCACCGGCTTGCTCGCTTAGGAGTTGGGCTTACGGACATGTCAGATGGTGTTGTGATAGTTCAGAATATATCAGAATCTTCACTGGTAGTGGAGGTTAAGGAAAAATAGGATAGTGATCCTATATTACTTCAGTTGAAGGGTGCAGTTCATCAACAAAAAGTTAAGGTTTTCTCCCAAGGGGGAGATGGTGTGCTTCGTTACTAGGGTCGTGTTCTTAATGTGGGTAAGGTAAGGTAGAAGATCCTTACCGAAGCTCATAACTCCAGGTATTCCATTCATCTAGGTGCTACTAAGATGTACCGTGATCTATGGGAAGTCTTTTGGTGGAATGGCATGAAGAGAGACATAGAAGATTTTATAGCTAAGTGTCCTAATTGTCAACAGGTTAAGGTAGAACATCAGAAACCAGGATGTATGACTCAAGAGATTAACATTCCTACAAGGAAGTGTGAAGTGATAAACATGGACTTTATCACGGGTTTATTTCGTACTCGCAGACATCATGACTCCATTTGGGTGATAGTAGACAGAGTTACTAAGTCGACTCACTTTTTGGCTGTGAAGACTACGTATTCAATAGAGGACTATGATAAACTCTACATTAATGAGATAGTCAGGTTGCATGGGGTTCCCTTGTCTATTATTTCAGATAGATGACCTCAATTTACCTCTCATTTCTGGGAATCTTTTCAGAAAGGTCTTGGTACGCAGGTAAATCTGAGCATAACATTTCATCCATATACATATGGTCAGGCAGAGCATACCATTCAAACCTTAGAGGACATGTTGAGAGCTTGCGTGATCGATTTCAAGGGCAGTTGGGATGATTACCTACCTCTTATAGAGTTCGCCTATAATAATAACTATCATTCCAGTATTCAGATGGGCTCGTATGAGGCACTATATGGGCGTAGATATAGATCTCCGATCGATTGATTTGAAGTAGGCAAAGCAACATTGATTGGGCCAGATTCGGTTCATGAGGGTATGAAAAAAGTTTAGCTCATCACTGATAGACTAAAGATAGCCCAGAGTCATCAAAAGTCCTATACAGATGTGAAGAAAAAAAACTTTAAGTTCAAAATCGATGATTGGGTTTTCGTGAAGGTGTCACCTATGAAGGGGGTGATGAGGTTTGGCAAGAAAGGGAAGCTCAGTCCTAGATATGTAGGTCCTTACAGAATCCTGAAAAGGGTTGGTAATGTGGCTTATGAGTTAAGGTTGCCAGCAAAACTAGCAGCGGTTCATCCAGTCTTTCACATTTCCTTGTTGAAGAAGTGTATGGGTGATCTAGCATCAATAGTGCCATCAGAGAGTGTGGCTATGAAGGATAGTCTCACTTATCAAGAGGTACCAGTTAAGATTCTTGAACGTTTGGTTCATAGGTTGAGAAATAAAGAAGTCGCTTCAGTGAAATTTTTATGGAGGATTCATTCCGTAGAAGGAGCTACTTAGGAAGCAGAAGCAGCCAGGATAGCTAAGTATCCTCATCTCTTTCCTTCCGATTCTATTTCAGCTTCAGGTAATAGTTCCTTTCCACTCTCTGTGTACTCTTACGTAAATTCAGTCTTAGTATCTTGTTCCTTCAGTTGTTCTTGCATTTCAGCATATTTGCATGTTCTTAGAACTCAATTCAGTTAGTTTTAGTTTCTAGTACCCAGTGGTAGGGATTACAACTCTTTCCCTCCATTCTCAGCTAGTTTAGACTTCATTCGAGGATGAATGTTCCCAATGGGGAGATATTGTAACACCTCAGACCTAACAAACTTGGACAACAGAAAATTTGGTGGACTATGGAGCTCTTCATGGGCCGTGGACCACCACACGAGCCGTGGGAATGCTCGTGGAAGCCAGGCAGAGCCATTAGGGATCAGACATCAAGCCATGGAGCCCACCATGGGCCGTGGTCTTGATGATGGGCTATGGGAGGGTCTGTGGACCTGAGCCAGCATACCCTAGCCCAAGTGAAGAACCATGGTGCCCTTCACGGTCTATGGTCCTTCACAGGGGCCATGGTAGGGCTCGGGGTTGGACCCCTCCAGAACCAGTAGACACTGGCTAGCAAACCACGACCCACTTGAGGGGCCGTGGTCCCTTTGAGGGTTCGTCAGTGGCACCGTGGTTGGCCTCCGTCAGATTTTAAGTGGGAGTTGTTTTGGTCTTTTCCCCTATGCGTTGGACATTTAAACTACGTCGTTTTACTCAATTTAAGCCTAGTAATTTAGTCAGAACTTAACCAAAACCTTTATTCACCAAAATTCATCAAAACTTAGAGCAAAAAGAAAAGAAGGAGTCGACCAGCCTCTCAAGAACAAGCAGAAGATTTTCTTTAGTTCCAACCCCGAAACTGAAAGATTTCTCCGTGAGTTTTGTCAACAGGTATGTGGGATTTCACTAGTGGGTTCCTTTCATCTACTAGGTCCCTAAAATTCAGTTAGATTCTTGATTCTCTATATCTTGTTTAGACCTAGGGTTTTCTAAAACCTTATAAATTGTGGTGATTTAGTTGTTATAGTATTCCTAATCGAATTACCTTATTTCTTGGAAAGTTTGCTTAGTTCCGTGCATGAAACTCAGAACGCTAGTTGTATAGTTTCTTTTAGTACATGAATTATACTTGCTAGGTCAGTAAAACAGATAATCATGCTCCAGATTCTGAATGTTACATTATCAGTACGTATATGTGCATTCTCTGATTTGCATGTCAGTATTTTGAGCTATCCAGTATTTTAGTTATGTTGGGTCATATACATATTCAGTTGGGAGTAGGCTTAACACTGAGTTGGACTAGGGTTCAGCGTACCCTCATAGTCCCAGAACTAAGTACTCTCATAGGAGTATAAGTCATCTCTGTGGGCATCATATTTAGGGATCACACCAGTCATGCATTTATACCCCTGGCAAGGTATATTGGGTCCTCTTGATGGGGTGTATACATCGAACTTCACATTTAGCTCACGTGGTTTTATGTCGGTTAATAGTAGGTGATGAGTCCACATATTGGACTCATTTAGGGCTATATTTAATAGGAATAGTGTCCTCAAATGCTTGTTTTGTCTTAATTACTGATGAATAACCTTGAGTTTTAGGTATTTTGAGTTTGAGGCAAAGCATGGACACTACTTGGCAAAAAGGAGCAAAAAGGAGCAAAAAGAATGAAGAAATTAAGGCCTGATAATCGCCGAGTCCACTTGGCGACTCGCCGATAGGTTTTACTTCGCCTTTTGTTCTAGTGTGCTGACTCCTGAAGGAAAAGATCAAATAGGCGGTAAAAAGGAGTAGTCGGCGCATCGACGAGTAGATCAGCGAAGTAGTACCTTGTCGCCCAATGACCCAGAGCATGACGATGCTGAAGGCTGGTGGTAAACGACGATGAACTACACCAAAGGGCGAATTGCTGAGTTGATCGGCGATTCTGACTAATGACGCCGAATGATCCGCTGCAGCACAAATCTGTGAAAACTATAAAGACTAGTTAGAGTTGTAATTTTAAGAGTCGAACAATGATTATAATTTTCATAGAGAATAGTAATTTTTCATATTTTTGCTCTAAGTTTGAGAGGTTTTTGAAGACTTGAAAATCCAAAGGGTTTCATCTTTAAGATTTGGATTTGGGTCTCTTGGATTCTTCAATTTTGGCCATTATCAAGACTTAAATCTTCATACCAAGTTGAATGCGAGCTCAATTTGGTATAAATTTCTATCTCTTATACATGTGTGGCTAAAACCTCCAATTTTTGGGGTGTGATTTAGCGAATATGGGTTAAGATAATTGTTGGGTCTTGCTTGCTGATAGTTTAATCGTAGTTTAATTGTGATTTCGTTTAGTAGTTGTGGATGAATTTAATGAATTTGTAGTTGTAAATACAAGTTTATTTATGTGTTTTCGGCTTGTTCGAGGGAGAGGTCGTAAAACTAAAACTACTAAATTGATGGCCAGTGGGAGTGGGTCGACATAAGGTTCAGCTTAAGAGAGTGAATCCTAGTCTCATTCCCACACACTCAGCTCGAGAGAGTGAGTGGGTTAAGGCGTAGGCTGGTCTTCATGCGGCAAATGGGTGTTCGAGAGGAACTCATTTGAAACGGGGTAAGTTGCTCGAGAGAGAGCTTATCTCCCTTAAAGTTTAGCCTAGTCACAATTACTCTATGAATCTTCTATCGAAAGCATGTACCCAATAATCTAGCTTAACCTGTATTTCCGTCACATCCGAAGGATCCCCTCTCATTTCTTAGAAATCCTTGTTTATTTTGCTGTTTTTACTTACTTGTGACAAAACCCCCCATTGTTAATTGACACTCTTGTGTCCCCCATTAATTTACAATGTTTTTAATCGTTAATTTCTTTAGCTACGACTAGTTAGAACTAAATTTCATTTTTCTATTAATTCTCAAAACCACTCTCTTGGGAACGATCCCAACCCTTGGTTGGGTTACTAAACTATTGTATGATCGTAGATACTTGCATCAGAAGTTGTGTCTTGATTATGCAAACATCAAAATAGCGCCGCTACCGGGGAGTGGTGTTACGTGAGAATTCTTAGATTAATAGAGCTTTTGTTCTTCATAGTTATAGTTTCACTGACTTAATTTTCAGTTTTGATTCTTCTTATTTGTGTTAAAATGAAGAAAGCGAGTGTGGCGAGCAGTGCTCGAGAGCTAATGGAATTTCCTCCGTTGGAGGTAATGATGTTTTGGGAGTGTATCCTCACCTTCAAGCAATTGGAAGGTGAATATATCCAAAAGTCATGGGAAAGATTTAATGAATTGATTACTCAATGTCCAACCCATGACATTCCCAACGTAATCCTCCTCGACTGCTTCTACAGAAGTCTTGAGCCTGGAAACAAGAGGTTGGTCAACCAACTCATTCAGGGAGGCATCGTAAAGCAGCCATATGTGATAGCATCCCAAGTACTTAATCAAATGGCTGAAACGAACCAAGCAGTGGAAAATGACTTCATATTGGCTTCCCTAATGACTCAAATGGACGAGCTAGCAAAAAAGATGACGAAGATTGAAGTCCAGTGCAAGAGGAAGGGCAAGTATATCCCTCCCCATGAGCGACAAAGTTCAAAGGACAACAAGGTTAAACACCTTGAGGAAATGATCTCAATCATTCTCAACAAGGTGATTGAGCAAGATAGAGAGCTAGAATAAATGAAGGAAAGCATTGAAGGGATGAAACGAATAATTTGGTCTCATTCTAAGGTCGTCCAGTTGCTCGAGAACCTCATGGGTCACACATTGCCTGATCCACAATCGCAACACAATAGGGGGTTACCTAGTCATACTATGGCTAACCCCAACAAGAGAGTCTAAGTGTTGACTTACGTCGTGGCACGATGTTAACTAAGGCGCTGTTTGGGAGGCAACCCAAAACCCTTTATAATGCTTTGGGTTTGTTATAAAAATAATGGTGTGTTGATTGCGCAGGTGGAAGTGTGATGATTGAATGAGAAGCACAGATTGGTGAACTAAAGGCTCAGTCCGCGCGTCGCTAATTTGTTCGGCGACTCTGACCTAGACCGCCGTTAAGCCCAAAACCAATTCATATTGTGGTTTGTAAAACTCGGCGGGATCAAGAAGCTATTGGCGAGTCGCTAACAATATCGACGATTGTGATGAAGACCGCCGTTTGGACCTTCACGATGACTGAAGGTCCTGTAAAACTCGGTGAGTCAGGTGCTCACTCTGCGAATCGCCAAGAGGTTCGGCGATCAGAACTAATATCATCGAATGGACAAAAACTGGATGATCTTTCAGCCAAAGGTTTAAAAATTTTCAACTTCATTTCCGTCCCTCACTTTTTCACCTTTCCAAACTCACACATGCACTCTTGTTTTATATTACCACTATTTCTTGGAGTATTTTGGTTGATTGATTTGTGCTTGGAGTCGGATTACAATGCTTCCTAGCATCTCAATATCCATTTGATCAGCACAAAAGTTTAGCTTCCTTAACCCCGTGATTATCTTGTCAAAATTATGCTCATTTGCAAATATTGTGAACTTGTTGAAATCTACTGAACCTCCCTGATTGGGTTTAATTGTTTATGTGTCGATTTTTCTTCTATAACCTCACATTTATTGCCTAAGCTGTGAAATCTTGTTCTCCAATGCATCGAGTGGAGTTAATGTGTGATGAGTGGTATTCTTATGTTATGGGTCCTGGTCGAATTTGTGCTTTTTGTACTTAAATTGCATTTTAGGGGGTTGTGGGGCTGATTTTGAGAAGTTGGGTCAAAAGTAGGCGCGTTGGGTCATTCGACGAGCTGTGACGAGCTTACCAAACTACTCCGCGGTTCGCCTTTACCCTATCTCACCCTTATTATCATGCTTTATTTGTTGTGGCGTCTGTAACTTTCGGCGACAAGCATGAGGTTGCCAAGAGCACTCGATGACTCACCGAAAGTCTTCTTGTTCGTCCTTTGTCTGCACTCCTATCTCCTTCTGCAGTGTGACCTTCGACGGATTGTCTATGGCTCACCGAAGGTATTCAGCGGCATGCCGAATGGACTATCTAGTCTTTTTGCAACTGAATGGCTTTGCTTTGATTATTAAATATGTTCTAACATTATCTCAAGACTTTGTAGACATGGCCAGACCAAAAGTTGCAGGATGAAACTTGCCACCCAGACACATAAGTGCACAAGAGTTCAGAAGAACTGCAAGGAGCGAGAACAAGATAACCAGTTCGAGAAGGAGGATGCCCATTGACCCTAATGTCCCTTCGTGGGCTTGACGGTTCTACAATGCGATACACGCCTTTGTGGAAGCTTACGTGTTGGACAATATGATCGAGGCTAATATCGTTGCAGAAGCTGAAGCAGAGCGAAAAAGAAAAAGAGAACCAGAAGCAGAATAACAACACTTCTGGCAGTGATGCCCAGGCAGATGGAGCGACTGCTTAGACAAGATCCCTTCTTTACCTCCCTCTCTGTCTTTCTTTAATTGTCACTTTGGATATTTTGTCATGTGCGTCTGTGGACAAATGTTTTTAATTATGGTGGGGTGAGGCCCACCTTTGTGTGCTACTCGTGTTTGTGTTTTTTTTATATTCAGATTTTGCGCTTATGTTGTGAGATTACTGCTTTATGTGGATGTTTGAGCTTGTAGCTCATTTTATTTTTAATTGAAAAATGATTTTGACCCTTTCGAAATTTTTTCACAAATTTTCGCCACCTCTTGTGATTGAAAGTGGCTGTTCTTAGGCAAATTTGAGTCTCGGTTTCGATCAATACTGATGACTTAAATAGTGTTTGCAATCGAACGGACATGAATGTGCGGCTACGATGAGACCAATGAAGTTGCATAGACAATATGTGAACTCTTTGCATCTCATTGTGATTAGCCATTTATCAAATCGATTCTCTTGTGATGACCGTTGCACACTAGAAAAAGTGTGGAGTCTTGTTTGACTTTAGTGTCTATGCCTTGTGTGATGAGCTTACTTTGAACCATGCATAAATACACCTAGAATTTGCCCCGTTAGTCCTGGCGACTAAGTAAGGCTTTCTCTTGACATTATCTTAGGCAACTTTGAAGAGTGTGAGCCAATTTGACATATACCTCTTTTGTAGCCTACCTTGTGAGTGTATGAACCTCTCTTGAACACCCCTTGAATCTTAACCTTCTTTGGAAGAAACTTGATGAAAACTAGACCTTTCTTAATCCATTGCCGTTAATCCTCTTGATTTGTGGTTTAATGAATAGCCAACTTAGGCCAAAAGCCTAAGTTGGGGGTGTGGTGAAAAGAAAAGGGAAAGTCAAGACGTGCAAGGAAAGTCTCCATTAACTCATGGTGTTGAGAAAAATGGAACCCTTCCATATTAAAAAAAAGAGAAAGAAAAAGAGAAAAAGAAAAGAAAAGAATGAAGAAGAAAGTTGCAGAATAAAGTGCAAAAGAAAGAGGGTTTCCAACACACTATGGGAAAGTGAATAATAGGATGACTTATGAGCACTAAATAAAATGATGAAGGAAAAAGGAAGGAAGTGTTGTGAGCACCACAATTCATGAGGATGAAAGCCACTAAGCCTAAATGACCATACATTTGCACTAAACCCCATTACAAGCCTTAAAAAGACATTTTTGATCTTGAGAAAGCTGAAACAAATGTCAATTGGAAAATACGGGCAAACCTATGGGTGAAAGCATGCATTGTGTTCTTCTTTTTTAGTGTGAGCGTTGCATCTGATTCCCGAACCTTAAATGATTATACATCATGTTTGTGAGAATGGAATCATCCTTTGTATGTGAGGGCATTCAAATATTGTTGTTGAGCAACTTGCATTTGAAGCAAGTATTGTGAGCTTGAGAATCTTTGGTGATAATGTGTCACAACTTGAATCTTTGGGTACACAATTGATCCTTGCATAAGTAAATTGAGTCTTGTTGTGTACATTCATGATTGAATCTTGTGAAGCACTGATTGAGACATCATTGTTAAACTGCTGAACTCGAGTTTTACTTGAGGACAAGCAAAAGTTTAAGTTGGGGGTGTTGATGAGTCCACAGATTGGACTCATTTAGGGCTATATTTTAATAGGAATAGTGTCCTCAAATGCTTGTTTTGTCTCAATTACTGATGAATAACCTTGAGTTTAAGGTATTTTGAGTTTGAGGCAAAGCATGGACACTACTTGTCAAAAAGGAGCAAAAAGGCTGAAAAGAACGGAGAAATGAATCCCTGATGATCGCCGAGTTCACTTGGCGACTCGCCGATAGGTTTTACTTCGCCTTTTGTTCTAGTGTGCTGAGCCCTGAAGGAAAGGATCAAATAGGCGGTAAAATGGAGCAGTCGGCGCATCGCCGAGTAGATCGGCGAAGCAGTACCATGTAGCCCAATGACCCAGAGCACGACGATGCTGAAGGCTGGTGCTAAACGGCGATGAACTACACCAAAGGGCGAATCGTCGAGTTGATCGGCGATTTCGACTAATGATGCCGAATGATCCGCTGCAACACAAATCTGTGAAAACTATAAATACTAGTTAGAGTTGTAGTTTTTTGAGTCGAACAATTATTATAATTTTCATAGAGAATAGTAGTTTTCATATTTTTGCTATAAGTTTGAGAGGGTTTTGAAGACTTGAAGATCCAAAGGGTTTCATCTTCAAGATTTGGATTTGGGTCTCTTGGATTCTTTAATTTTGGCCTGTATCAAGACTTAAATCTTCATACACAGTTGAATGCGAGCTCAATTTGGTATAAATTTCTATCTCTTATACATGTGTGGCTAAAACCTCCAATTCTTGGGGTGTGATTTAGCGAATATGCGTTAAGATAATTGTTGGGTCTTGCTTGCTGATAGTTTAATCGTAGTTTAATTGTGATTTTGTTTAGTAGTTTTGGATGAATTTGTAGTTGCAAATACAAGATTATTTATGTGTTTTCGGCTTGCTCGAGAGAGAGTTCGTAAAATTAAAACTTCTAAATTGATGGCCGGTGGGAGTGGGTCGACATGAGGTTTAGCTTGAGAGAGTGAATCCTAGTCTCATTCCCACACACTCAGCTCGAGAGAGTGATTGGGTTAAGGCATAGGCTAGTCTTCATGTGGCAAGTGGTTGTTCGAGAGGAACGCATTTGAAACGGGGTAAGTTGCTCGAGAGAGAGAGAGAGAGCTTATCCCCTTTAAAGTTTAGCCTAGTCACAATTACTCTATGAATCTTCTATCGAAAGCATGTACCTAATAATCTAGCTTAACCTGTATTCCCGTCACATCCCAAGGATCCCTTCTCATTATTTAGAAATCCTTGCTTATTTTGCTGTTTTTACTTACTTGTGACAACCCCCCCTTTAATTTACAATGTTTTTAATCGTAAATGTCTTTAGCTACGACTAGTTAGAACTAAATTTTACTTTTCTATTAATTCTCAAAACCACTCTCTTGGGAACGATCCCAACCCTTGGTTGGGTTACTAAACTATTGTACGATCGTAGATACTTGCATCGGAAGTTGTGTCTTGATTACGCAAACATTAGTAGTTCCCACAGTCAGACTCTAGTGCATTTGACCAGGTTTTTAGTTTATACTTTTGTATTCAGTCTCAACATGTTATGTTCATGATTACTACTTGGTCATTGTATTTAGCTCAGTTTCCAGTTATATTTCAACATATATATATTCTGCTCAGTTTATGTCATTTTCTCAGTTATGCTTTGTTCAGTTTATATATCTTTTTCAGCTATTATCTATATCCAGCATGCTCAATACATTCCAAGTAATGACGCTTACTCTGTGCTACATCCTTTTATGATGTAGATTCAGGTACTCAGCATCCAGATCACGCTTAGATCGTTTATAGGTCCGCATTCATCAGCTTCAGTGGTGAGTCCTCATGCTTCGAGGACAATATACATGCTTTTCATTTCTAGTCTTTTTATTTAGTTTTATTAGAGTTAGCTGAGGGGCATGTCCCATCAACTCTATCCAGTTAGAGGATTTTTTAGACATAGTAGTAGATTCAACTTTAGTTTTTGAGTGATTGTTCAGTATCACCAAACTCTTAGTATATTTTATATATTCAGATTAGTTGGTTATTCCCCACTTTTAGTTAGCTATTGATTTAGCTTCCTCATAGTACTTGTTTTATTCAGTGATTTTATAGTATGCTTATGATATGTGAGAGACAGTGTTAGCTTGGGGTCACTCATGAACCTAGGTCCCGTGTTACGTCAAGGGGTAGCCTCGAGGCGTGACAATTATAACTGATCTTGTGGTGACTATACTTGTTAACGATAAGTTGTCTTTTGTAACACCTCAGATTGGAGAAAGGGTAAAAATTTCAGTTTTTAAGAATCTGGTGCCAGTTCCTACAGTGCCATCCACGGCCCGTGGAATGACCAACGGATCATAGGTGGTGTCCGTGGTTGGCAGGGTAGTGTTTCCCTAAAAAGGGTCAAGATCCATGGCCTAGATCAATGGACCGTCGATGGACCCACGGTCCCTGGATGAGGTCCGTCGATCAAGGCCCTAAATATTAGTTTTTGACGCTAAACTATGGACTATCAGGACGGACCGTCGATTGAACCACGGTCCGTAAGTCGCCACTGTCGTTGGTGTCAGCAGTTTAATTGTTAGGGGCTTTTGGGTATTTTTCTAATTATTTTATTCTAATACTATGTCGTTTTTCCCTTCCTCTCAAAATATTTCTCTCTCTATAAAAGCTTGAAGAAGAAGGGATCAACTTAGGGTTTCAAGTCAATTCTCAAATTCCTCCATTGAAGTTAAGCAATTGGCATTAAGGTATGATAGTTTTTATCCATGGATTCCTTCATTCATGGAGTTTCCAAATTCTCCAATTTTCAAAGTTAGAAATCCCCAATTGAGTTCGGGTTTTTCTTCTATGTTATGGGTTCTCTTAATTATTGATTTAATTGATTGAATTATGATCTCTTATGCATGAATTGAGTTAATCCCATGTTTTAATGATGATACCCCATGAACCCATGTTTTCCAAGTTATGAGCATATAATGTGGGTCTTGTATTATGAAAGAAGAGTTTTATGAAATCAAGCATGGATTGATAAAATTACACGACTTTATGACTAATTCCCATGAATCCATGTCTAACCCATGTTTTCTAGATATTGATGAATGAAAGTGGGTTTTGAACCATGAAAGGTGAATTATGGAATTATGCATGTTCTTATGAAATTGGTGTAAATGTCTTAAGGATGCTTTGAGAGTGAAGTATCAATGATGTTGCTATTGTTGTGTTGTTGAATGGATTTCTCCTATACACATGTAAGCATAAATTGTGAAAGGTTTCTCACATGATAAGGGTTCCTTGGGTTGAAAGTCTTTCTCACCTAAAATGAACCAATGCTAAGAAGCTATTCTAATGATGAGGCAAGAGGCAATTACCCATGCTCTCTAATTGAAAGACAAGAGGCAATTACCCATGTCATATGATACAAGGACAAGAGGCGATTAACGATGTCACATGATGTAAGGACAAGAGGCGATTACCCATGTTCCTTTAAGAGCTAAGATGAATATGAATAAGAACTATTTCGTGGAAGTTAAGCTTAGTACCGAATGGACAAGTGGCAATTACCCATGTCCCATAACTGTGTGCTAACATATGATAGTCTAGATAGACATTAGCTAGTGGATCCACATAAGCTAGAAGTTCACGGTCCTCACCGTGAAAAGTAGGATAACTCTTTTCGATGCGGGTGACACCGGATTCTATAATGATATCTCTCATGGTATTATATGTCGGTTAAGGCTACTTCCCACAAGCAAGTTATGATGAACTAAGGTTACCTCAAGGAAGAATTTCATATATGTTTAAAATGATGATTATGTGCATTGACCATGTTTTATGACTCATGTTTTCTAACTCTTATCTCATGTTTTAGCTTGGTCATTGCATCTTATGAAGGTATCTCTCTTTAAGCATGTTTTCATATGTTTTATGCATGGCTATCATACTTGGTACATATTTTGTACTAACGCATACTCTTGCCTACATTTCCCTAAATGTAGGGTTCGATAGTCAGGGTCCTCATCTTCGTGGCTAGAGTTCATTGAGGAGATTCCGAGCTTTTGGTGAGTCCTCATGTTTCAAGGATGGACTTTTATTGTTTTTAGTATTTTCCTTATTTTCAGTTTTGAACATGATGTATGGGCTTTGCCCATAATCATTTTTATGTACTGTGAGGCTAATCTTTTAGACTTCCGCTTTACTTTTATAAAATGATTTGGACTTAAAATGTTCCTCTTTAACTCTTTTGTTCTATTTCTTATGTTATTAATTCTAAGTGGCTTGTATGGGGCCTCTCGGGGTCCTATACGCCATGTTATGCCTAGGGGGTATCTTGGGTCGTGACAAAGGGAAGTTGAGGTTCCCATGAACCCAAATATGGGTACGACGGCACCTAGAGTGACATACTTCACTAGAATGAATCCTCCGGAGTTTCATGGTTCTAGGGTTGAGGAAGATCCTCAAGAGTTCATTGATGAGGTTTACAAGGTTTTGATGATCATGGGAGTGACGCCAGTGGAAAAGGTGGAGTTGGCCGCTTATCAACTTAAAGGTGTTGCTCAAATATGGTACAACCAATGGAAAGAAGGGAGGCCGCAAAATACGGGTCCTCTCAATTGGAAAAAGTACAAAGTTGCTTTCCTTAATATGTTCTTTCCCCTTGAGATGAGGGAGACAAATGTGCTTTCCTTGATAGGTTCTTTCCCCTTGAGATGAGGGAGGCAAAAGTGCTTGAGTTTATCAACCTTCGTCAAGAAATATGCTTGCCGATCCTAGGGCAAAGATGAGTAAGTTTGTTTCGGGTGTGTCCAAAATGGTTGTTAAGGAATGTCGTACCACCATGTTTGTTAATGACATGGATATTTCTCGTCTCATGGTTCATGCTCAACAAATCGAAGAAGAGAAACTTAAGGAAAGGTCTAGGGAGGCAAAGAGGGCTAAAACCGGTGATGGTAATATTTCAAGGTCCAATGGACATGGTCGTTCTAGGTTTCGACAAAGGTTTTCCAGCCAAGGTTCCTCCAATGCCCCTTCTAAGTTCAACAAAGATAGGATGTCTAATCCTAAGCCTCAAGGAGGAAATTGTAGTGGGTCTTTATTGCCTACTTGTGCTAAGTATGGAAGGAAGCACGAGGGTAAGTGTTTAGCGGGTTCCAATGCTTGTTTTGGTTGTGGTAAAAAGGACCACAAGATAAGAGATTGTCATTCGGTTGCTAAGAATGAAGGAGATAATAGCTGAAGGGCTCAACCAAATCCTTCATCCAGTCCAAGTGGTTTGGTTTCAAATGCTCCCAAGCAAAAGCAACTTTATGCACTTCAGACTCATTATGAGCAAGAGGGTTCTCCTGATGTTCCAGAAGTTCGTATGAAACCTCAGTTCTCGCGTAGTCAACAAATTTTGATCCAAGGGTTAGTACTCTATTTCCAGGCTACCGAGGATCATCTTAGGAGTCTTTGTCCCTCTTCTTATTTAAGATGTTATATCTTAATTAGTTGTTGAAATTTTCTATTTAGACTTGGTTGAGTTAGAGTTTCTATACGATGATTGGGGAGTTGTTTAGAGGATGTTTTAATTCAATATTATACTTGATATTTATTAATGAAAACTTGATTCAATTTCTAACATTATCTTATAATTGTATGGTATGTGCTGGTTACGATTTGGGTTCGATGGATCTTTTACTGGAGGGTTAATGTGGGTGTCACTCACGGCTATTTAAGCCATGATATAGTTGGTATCAAAACTTTAGGTTTGTTGATCTCATCGTATAAGAACTGGTCTAGTAGAATCTTGTGGAATAGTATGGAGACGTTTGTACTTTTCTTTGAGAGGCTATATGACATTAGAAAATTTCTATTTCATCTTTTCTTTATGCTACTACTTGAACCCTATTGGTATATGGTGATCTAAATTGGTATCTAACCATTCATTGTTTTCTCACAAATGATTATAATATATGTAGGAGAAGCAAGAGTTATAATGCCAAAGAAAAAAATACCTGCAATAGCCGATGGGGTTGTAGTTCGTGGACGAGGTAGGGAATACAGTAGAGCCAGAGGTAGAGGATGAGTTGTTGCACCTTCCGGGGGACGACCTTAGGAAACTGCAATGCTAGCTAGGGAGAGGTCAAAATCTCCTCGTTTATATAACGATTCTCTCGAGGTAACATAAGAAAAAGTGGTATACATACAAGTAGAGATATCTCCAGTTTAGGGAGGTATCCCTCTGACTCAAATGTCTCCTGATATGCTTAAACAATTACTATGGTTCTTGGTTAGGTTGGCCAGTACTGGGACTACCCCTATAGTTACCAAAGTTCAATATCCAAGAGTGTAACATATTGTTCCCATGACTCCCAAGATTGATGAGATGACAAAGATAGATGTATTTCCAAGTAGGTGATGGTATCGGTAATGATCGAGGATGAGCCCAACTTGTCTTGTAGGTTTGTTAAGATGAAGCCTATGAGCTTTGCATGAGAGGATATGTAAGAGTTTATCAATGATTCTATGAAAGACCACATAAAATGGAAATAGTAGAGAAATATGAGGTTGAATTTGTGAATTTCCAACTATAGGGAGATGTGAAAATGTGGTAGAGGGCTTATGTTTAGTGTAGGGATGCTGGGTCTCCTCCACTATCCCGAATTCAGTTCTATGTAGTGTGTCTAGAGAAGTAAGTCCTACACACTCTAAGGGATATAAATATATATGAGTTCACCAATATTAAGCAGGGTGATGCATCTGTGGCTGTCTATGAGGCAAGATTTCACTTACTATCTTGGTATTCCATACAAGTAATATATTTAGAGAAAGTGCAGATCCATCGCTTCATCAAGGTACCTAAGGCAGACTGTAGATCCCAACCTAGAAGATGGTATCCTCTTTTAGGTCCTTCGATGAGGTGATCAATTTCGTTAAAAGTGTTGAGGCTATTAGGCAGGAAGGGTATTCCAAGACAACATAAAAGAAGGTTAGAAAAGTAGGCAACTTCAATAGATCCTACTGTACGAGACAAAGTTAACATAGATATTCCACATGCCATTTTAGTCTATGGTGCAAGTTTCAATTGGGGCATTTGTCAAGTACCAATCTACCTCTTAATAATTCTAGTGGTTATCAAAGCACATCTGCACAAACTCAATGACTTTTTTCGGTTTGTAGTTATTACGGGTGTTGTGAGTTTGGGAACATTTGTAGGTATTGTCCAAAGGTCACCTAGCTAGGTCAACCATATGTCTTTTGAGCTTGTAGTAGTGGTAGAGGTCGCCCACAAGATGGGCGTGGTGCTTATCAGTCGTGTAGAAGTGATAACTATGCTAGTTGTAGAGGTGGTTATACATGTCGAGGAGGTACCTAACTCGGTAGGGGCAACACTTAGACATGCAACTAGGCATAATATTATGCTTTTTAGGCAGACTTGAGGAAAAGGTATCAGAAGTGATTATTCCAAGTACCATTCTTGTGTGTAACTAAATGACCACTGTTTTATTCATGGATCTAATTTTTCATATGTGTCTGCTAGATTTTCTATGGGGATAAACATGTTTTCTGATTCCCTTAATACCTCTGTTAATGTACTTGCCATCATTGGTGATTCAATTATTGTATATAAAGTGTACCGTTCTTGCTTTGTGAAGTTTATGTGGTACATGACTTAGTCAGATTTAGTGGTCCCTGTTATGGTGTATTTTGACATCATCCAGGGGATGAGTTGTTATCTCTTTACCATAAGATTTTGGATTGTAGCGATGCCCAAAATAGCTACGCTTTAGTGGAAGGGTGATTATTTTTGCATTCTTATGAAGCTCATCTCCTTCATTCATTCTAAGAGGTTAATTGGGAGGGGTATTTGACTTTCTGATCCCATTTTCGGAACACTAGCATAGAGGCTCACCCATAAAGTTAGTTTTTATGGTATGTGAATTCCTAGATGTCTTTCATATGTGCTTGACATGATGCCAGAACATGATATTAACTTATATATATATATATATATATATATATATATATTTAAAGTCATCCACCCATTTTATTTTTATTCGTTCTTATATAATGACACCAAGCGAGCTGAGAGAGCTAAAATCTTAGTTGTAGGAATATCTAAGCAAGGAATTCATTCTCCGCAGTTCTTCTCCATGGGGTACTCCTATATTGTTTGTTAAAAATAAGGATGGTAGTTTGTGCATGTGCATAGACCACTGATAATTGAATAAGGTTATGATTCGTAACAAGTACCTTTTGCCAGGATATATAATTCTTTTGACCAGTTACAAGGTGATTCAGTATTCTCTAAGATTGACTTGAGGTTTGGGTACCATTATTTAAAAATCTAGGCTAAAGATATTTCTAAGATTGTTTTATGGACTCGATATAAGCACTATGAGTTCTTGATGATGTATTTCAGAATGACCAACACCTCGTGTGCCTTCATTGGTTAAATCAATTGGGTGTTTAATCCCTATATGTACTCTTTTATGATCATCTTTATTTATAATATCCTAGTTTATTCTAAGAGTAAAGAGGATCATGGGGGCTATTTGAGGATTGTTTTGGGTTCACTAATGGAGAAACAACTGTATGCTAAATATTCTAAGTGTGACTTCTGGCCATCTTCAATGTCTTTTTCTTAGGTCATGTGGTTTGAAAAAAAAGAGTTATGGTAGATCCGCAAAAGATAGAGGAAGTTAATAATTGGACTGGACCTACTTCTATAATAGAGATTTGTAGCTTTATGGGGTTAGCTAGTTACTACTACATGTTCATGAAGGGATTTGCCTCCATTTCTTCACATATGACTCGTTTATTTTGGTCTAAAAAATGTGAGGATAGCTTCCAGTGAATCAAGAATTTATTGAGCATCGCTCTTATTCTTTCCTTGCTAGTGGAGGATAAAAACTTTATTGTTTATTACATGCCTCACATTCTATGTTAGGTTCTATTTTGATGTAGGAAAAAAATGTTATTGCTTATGCTTCTAGAAAGTTGAAAGTGCACGATAAGAACTATCTTACTCATGATTTAAAGTTGGCTGATGTCATATTTGCACTTAATAAATGTTACTTGTATGGAATTTGTTGCAAATTATTTACCGACCACCATATTATGCAACATATCTTTATGAAGAAAGAGTTTAATTTGAGGAATCGTAGATGGATGAAACTATAGAAACATTATGGTGTGACTATTCTCTACCATCCGAATAAGGTTAATGTAGGGATGCATTAAGCAAAAAGACGAGAACATGGGTAGTTTGGCTTATCTAAAGGTTACGAGACGTCCATTGACTAAGGAGGTATAAAATTTGGCTAACAATTTGATGCAACTTAAGATATCTAAAGATGGTGGATTATAGAAAACATAGAAGCAAATCTTTGTGGATCAAATTAAGGCTAGAAATTTGAAGATGACCAGTTAGGAAATATTTGTAATAAGGTGGTGAAAGGTGAGGCCAAGGAGTCCATTCTTGTTGGTGAGGGTGTTCTGTGTATTAAAATCTGAGTCTATGTGACCCACATTTGTGATTCCATTCATACTCTCCTTGCAAAGACTCATAGATCAAAGTACTTTGTACATCATGGTGCAACCAAGTTTCTCGTTACCTGATAGAACTCTACTGGTGGGATTGAATGAAGTGGAGCATAGTAGATTTTATGGCTAAGTGTCAAAACTACTAGGAAGTGAAGTATGCACATCAGAAGTTGGGAAGTACTCTTCAATGGGCGCCCATTCCTAAATGGAAGTGAGAAAGAATAGGTATGGATTAAGTCCCCAAGACCTTTGGGGAAGTTTGATTCAATTTGGGTTATTAGGGATAGGCTGGTTAATCCCGTTTACCAAAAGGTGACCGAAGTCAAGCCTTTGTCAAACTTTTCCAATATCTCGCCTAATGGCTCAAACTCACACCAAAATTTTTAGGACCCAAACCATCAATGCTTCTAACCGTAAATGGACCTTTTGGATCCGGTGGACCTTAAATAAATCTTACATTATCATTGTTTCTCCATATGTTGACCAAAGTCAACTCTTTCAACATAAAAGCTCTAGAAATGGGGAAACTCACGAAAAACTCTTCTGACCACCTCAGGAAGTATGCCACCCATTCCAACACATTAATTACACAAAATTCAAGCTATAGAAAGATGCAAAACAAGAAATAAACACAAAAGAAAGTAAATGACTGCGACAGTCATTATATATTTATAGGCCATTGATAATGTCCACCAATTGTACTATTTATAGACCCTTGATTATTCTCATTTTTTCTATTGTATTTATAGGCCCTTGATAATTCCTATTTGTTGTATTATTTATGGGTATTTTATGATCCTCATTTATACATGAAGTATAAATATGTTCTTACTTCCGAATCCTTGACAATTCACATTTATTACATTATTCCTCCGAGATTCTGACGATGCTCGCAGAACAAAGAGGCTTTCATTCTATAAACTAGTAGTAATTATGTATCTGAGGTTTAGTGGGACTCTTCAATTTTAAGTTTTATACACCCGATGTGATATTCAGGTTTCAAGTTACCTTTTATACTTGTCTTTTGTTGAGTGTATATTTACTCATGCATTATATACTAGTATATTTTATTTTTACTAATACCTCGTTGTTGCAGACGATATATTTCATACTACAAGTTATGGTTGAGGCTCAAATAGGCCTCTACAGTAGACAATTGTCTAGTTATACATTTTATTAAGAGGTTTCTCTCCTTCTGGAGATCTTGAGTCTGTGGATTAAAGCCGTAGTTGAACATGTATAATAGCATGTCGTTTGGGGCCATATCCTGGTCATACGATTAATATGACACTCTTAGAGGCTTGTAGACCTATGATATGTGTTAGTATGTTTTCAGTGGCCTTGTCGACGTGATTGTTAGCTGACATTCTAGTGTTTGTCCTGGCCAACCTCATGTACATATTTGCGTTGGGCTTGTTTTCATGTAGGATGTCACATATACAGACCTTGTTGGTTTGTTTAGTTTTTGCTACTAGTTGAGAATATGTGTTTACATGGAGATCTTGTCATCTTAAGAGATCTGAAGAATTGACTATAAGAGTTATGTTTGATTAATTGTAATGACCCGGTCGATCATTTTTTGAAAAAAAATATGAATTTACTATTTTACCCTCCCGTGATTGATCACGATTCTTCTATGATTAAGTTTTGAAAAGTTGATTTTGAACTTTGAGTTAAAAGTTGAGAATTTGGTAAGTTTTGAGTTTGAAAGGCTAAGTTGTTAAGAAAGTGGTTTTCGATGTCTTTTGGAGTTTCGAGTGTCAGAATGAAATTTCGTCGATTCCATCAGTCCTGGCATATGGAATCTAAATTGTGAGAGTTGTCAGTTTTAAATTTGAGTCTTTTTGAGGATTTGAGGTTTGAAGTTATGAAATTATGGAATTTTAGCTGTTGGATTGACTTTGTCAACATTCAGGGTTCTGATGCTCGGATCAGAATTTTGAGAGTTTCCTTGGATTTAGAGGATGCTTTTAGGCCTAAGTAAGGTCTTTGTTCATTTTTGAGAGGTTCCGAGCTTATTTTAGCCTTTTTAGGCGTTGAGTTAATTTATTTTGGTTTTCACAAATGTCAAGTCAAGGAGACCTCAAAATCATGTTTTGAGGGTTGCATTGAGTTCGGAACGTCTAGTATAATTGATTTCCATATGTGGTTTATATTCACGGGGTTACGAATGAATCCCAAGGGTCTTTTCGATGTTTTGAGAGTTAGTTGTCTTTTTAGGTGTTGCAGGCCTCGCTTTTGCTAATGTCCCGTCACTTAAGCGACCTCCGTTTAAGCAAAGGACTTGTCGCTTAGGGGATCTTCACTTTAGCGAAGGCCGTTCGTTTTTGCGATGCCCAAGATTTTTGCGGTGTTTGTTTAGGCAAACCTTTGGTCTCTTTTACGACATCTTAAAGGGGTTTTTACGTGCCATTTTTGGGGTTTAAGCCCCATTTTCCATTTTTGAGCTTAGGGAACCCTTGGTGGCGATTTTGGAAAGGTTTTATTGTGATAAATCATTTGGGTAAGCTTCTATCATCATAAACCTTCATTTCTCTTTGATTATTTATGGGTTTAAACACTAAAATATGAGATTCTGATTGGTGAATGATGAGGTTTTTAAAAAAACTCAAGTTCTTAGCTAAAATGGAGATTTTAAATTGATTTTAAGTCATTTTTTGAAATGATTTTCCCCGATGAGTTCCTAAAGCCTTAGTAATATTTTCAAGTATTAAATTTTGGATTCAAACTTTACTTTCAGAATTGGGTTTTGTGTTGATTGACCCACTTTTTAAGAGATTTGATTTGGGTATTGTTGTTTCCAGAAATTTATTGTGAATACTTGCTTGTGTATAGATTGTGTGGTTTTAGAAGTGATTCGAAAGGGGAAGACTGAACACTTGGAGTGAATATTGATTGATTTAAGACAAGTGATCTCCTAAACTTTGTATTCTAGTAGGATTTGTGTACTTCCTTCGTTGCTTATGTGTTGGGAGTAATTGGGATGAGGTGAACAGTTTAATTGTCCACTTGATACACTAAATGAATAAAAAAGGGTTGAAATGAAAAAGGCTATGTGATGAATATGATGATGTGAATTGCCTTATTGTGACTCTTGTTGATTAATTGATGAAATGCTTGAAAGCATTAATTTGGACTTTAATGGTGTGAATTGTTATCTCTTCCATGTGGTGTGATATTTTTTGTGTGCATTTATTGTGAACAGTGTAATGAAACATGTGATGATTTATGATACCAACGTCTTTGCCATTGAGTGCTATGATGTTGTGGTCATTTCCAACAAGTGTTTATAAAGCCGATGGGAAATGGTTGCAGCTAGTGATTTGATATAAAGCTAATGAGAAATGGTTCCGTCTAGTGAGATGATATAAAGATGATGGGAAATAATTTTAGCTAGTGAGATTGTGTAATTTCAGTAAGAGATTGATTATTGTGATTTGATGCATTTGATGCTTATGCGTAACTTGCTTGTTACTTGAGATTGATGTACTTGTTGTGTGTGACTGAACTATTTGACTTTGATAATGACTTACTTGATTCATTTGATTGTTGATTGTGACTATTAAACTATGGACATTGGGTCTTGTGAGTCGTGTATTGTATAATTTCTAGATTGGGTTGATTTTTGTGTAGGTTGTAGTTTGATGAGGTTTGGTTGGAGTGTAAAAGGTATTCAATTTCTAGCTAGATGCTTATTTATCATGGTGTTTGTTGTGTACCGCATTGTTGGTACTCACTACTTGCTTCTACAAATGTGAAGGTACCGAGCCCGATTTAGCGTGATCACTCTTCTTCTCTTTTATTAGGCTCGTGAAGGACTTGAGAGGTAGCTGCTTGTCATACTGGAGGGCCCTTTTTCCTTTTTTTCATGCTTTGTTCTACTTGAGAAGCAAAGACATTTAAGATTTTATTTATCTTTCCAATTCTTGCTTTATTGTTTTCTGCATTTCTTTCATTTTTGTTGGGTTGAGGCTTACTTGTCTTGGAGGTAATAGACAAGTGCCATCAATTCCATTTTTAGGTTGTGACAAATGGTATCAGAGCCTCAGGTTCATAAGTCTCACGTATGTACAAGCTAAGTCTAAATAGAGTCTTCAGAATCAGTACTAAGATGTCAGTATTTATCTTCAAGAGGCTATAAAGATTTTTAGGAAACTTCCTTTTATTCATCATTTCTTGTCCTGCATGGTTACATTCACTAGTGCTGAGTTACCACATGTTATTTTGGAAGATGCCGAGGACTAGAGCTTATGTTTCTAGTGGTAGAGGGGAGGCAGTCCCTGTGGTTGTTGTTGAGACCCTAGTTAGGGATAAAGGTAGGGCCTGAGCTAAAGGGCATGATCATAGAGTAGCATAGGATAAAGGTCGTGCCCGTGTAGCGGCACGAGCCAGAGGTCGAGCTAGAGATGCTTCTCCTGAGCCATATGTTGAGATTGCTGAGGACTAGATTCCTCTAGAGTTTGAAACTCGTTTGTTTCAGGATACTTTTTTGAGAATGCTAGGTGTGTTAGAGAACCTCTCTCAAGGTAGTGCGATAGGTACACCACAGAGTGCTCAGAAGAGGGTAGGAGCGCATACCCCATGTATTCATGTTTAGGTAGGTCAGCCACCAGTGGTTCCTGCACCAATTATTGGTACATAGATTGCTCACAAGGTTATTTTGACAGCGGCTGATTAGAAGTGTTATGAGAGGTTTCAAAAGATGAAACCACCCCAGTGTCAGGGTGGAAAGAGCAAGGATGCTCATGGGTTCTTAACTATTTTCCATGAGATGCTTGAGGCAGTTGGTATGGTGGATACTCGTGGTATTTGATTTGTTGAACTCCAACTTCGTGGTCGGGCCAGAGAGTGGTGGAGGAATTTTGTCAGTCTAGGCCAGTTGGATCTCCACCGATAGAGTGGGATGTGTTCTCTAGTTCTTTCTAGGACCACTTTATTCCTTGGAGCATGAGAGAGGAGATTCATGTGAGGTTCGAGAGCTTCACTCAGGGCAGTTTGTCAATGACCGAGTATGAGGCCCATTTTTGTGAGCTTTCTAGGCATGCTATGACTATTGTTCCCGATGAGGCAGAGAGAGTTTACAGGTTTGTGAGGGGGTTGACTTTTTTTGTCAGATCTTATGTGACCAGAGAGGGGGCTTTCTTCAAGTCCATTGTGAGAACCACCAAGGAGGTGGAGTTGATGGTTTTAGAGGATTTTGGGGAGCCTAAGAGAGCCCATTCTTTTGGTCAGTTTTCTGGTGCCTAGTGTGAAGGCAGAGGTTCACATAGATGTAGTATTTCCTTTCAACGATGTGGACTGGTTCATGCTTTTATGTTAACGACTGAGAGTGGGTAGTTAACCCGATGATATTATGGTTCTGGCTGAGGTGGCCATGGTAGTTTGTTGGGTTTTAAACAATAGTTATCTATGCCAAGATCTTGCTTTACTTATGGGTATCCAGGTCATATGATGTGACAATGTCCTTTTCAGACTCATTCAGGATCCTAGCATTCTTATTCAGCTTTTCCAGCTAAAGATTCAGCGCCTCCGACCAGGGTTCGAGGCAAATTTCAATCTGGTAGAGGTGGCAGGACTTCAGGTAGGGTTACTCCAGCTTCGCAGGGTGGAGGTATAGCTTCTACTCAGACTAGAGGAGGTTGTGAGGGTTGGTGTATGCTTTTCTAAGGAGATTTGATGCCAATATTTCTGATGTTGTGATCACAGGTATCGTTACTGTTTACCATCAACATGCGTCTGTATTGTTTGATCTGGGTCTACTTTCTTGTATATGTCTACCTATTTTGTTGTTGGATTTGATATGTTGTCTGATTTCATGCCTATGCCTATTCATATTTCTACACCAGTGGGTGGATCCTTAGAGGTAGATCAAGTGTATCAATCCTGTCTTTTTTCTTTAGCAAAGTATGACACTTGGGTGGACTTGATCATTTTGGGGATGGTAGACTTTGATATTATCTTGGGTAAGGTTTGTCTCTCTCCACATCATGATATTCTTGATTTTTATGTTATGACTGAGACCTTTGTATTGCAGGGTTTCCTGAGAGTTGAGTGGACGAGTGCACATGGTTCTTACCCTTGCAAAGTTATATCCTTCATTAGAGCTCAGAGCTTGGTTGATAGAGGATGTTTGTCCTACTTGGTTTTCATTCAGGATACTATCGTTGAACCATCTCCTATGGATTATGTGCCCATCATTCAAGAGTTTATAGATGTATTTCCTACGGATCTTCTAGGTGTTCCTCCGGATAGGGATATTGATTTTGACATTGACTTAGAGCCGGGCACCAAGACCGTCTCTATTCCTCCTTATCGTATGGCTCCAACTGAGTTGAAGGAATTGAAGGACCAATTACAAGATTTCTTGAGTGAGAGGTTTATTTGCCCTAGTGTTTCTCTATGGGGTGCTCATGTGTTGTTTGTGGAAAGAAGGATAGATCTATGAGAATGTACATTGATTACCGACAGTTGAACAAAGTGACAATGAAGAACAAGTATCCTCTTCCTTGTATTGATGATTTGTTTTATCAGCTTCAGGGTGCATCTCTGTTCTCTAAGATTGATTTGAGGTCCGGTTATCACTAGCTGAAGATTAGGGAATTAGATATCCCTAAGATAACATTTAAGACCCGTTATGGGCACTATGAGTTTCTTGTGATGTCTTTCGGTTTGACTAACGCCCCTGCATCATTCATGGAGTTGATGAACGCGATGTTCCAACCATATCTTAATTCCTTTATGATAGTGTTCATTGATGATATCTTGGTGTACTCCAAGACCAAGGCAGATCACGACCGGTATTTGACGATTGTACTCTAGAGATTGAAGGAACAAAAGCTTTTTGCCAAGTTATCAAAGTGTGAGTTTTGGCTTGATTCTGTGGCATTTTTGGGACACATTATGTCCAAGGAGGGTATTCGGATAGATCCAGCCAAGATTGAGGCAGTGAGAAGTTGGACCAGGCCTATATCAGTTACTGAGATTTGGAGTTTTGTGGGTCTTGCGGGCTTTTACCAATGATTTGTTTAGAGAGACCTTATTGACGTCGACTCTTATTTTAAATTTACCCAAGGAGAGTGTGTACTTCACTATTTATTATGATGCTTCTGGCCGGATTAGGTGGCATTCTTATTCCTCTAAACGGTTGAATACCAACGAAAGGTATTACCCAACCCATGATTTGGAGTTGGCAGCCGTAGTATTTTTCTTAAGCTATGGCGACATTATCTATATGGGGTTCATTGTGAGGTTTTCACGGACCATCGGAGTGTTCAGTATAGCTTCATTCAGAGAGATCTGAACTTGAGGCAGCGTCGATGGTTTGAGCTACTGAAGGACTATGACATCACCATCTTGTATCATCTAGGGAAGGCCAATATGGTGGTTGATGCTTTTAGTAGGAAGACTTCTAGCATGAGAAGTCTTCCCGACATTAGTGTGGAGGAGAAACCATTGGCTAGAGATGTTCAGAGGTTGACCAAGAGTCTCATCCATTTATGGATTTCTAAAAGACAGGTGGTTTGATTGCTTTTATTGAGGCTCGTTCTTCCTTAGTTGAATGGATTTGTGAGCACCAGTTTGATGACGATAAGTTGTGTCTCATTCAAGACAAGGTGATGAGAGGGGAAGCCAAGAAGGCTTCCCTTGATTCTAATGGTGTCTTGCGTATTGGAGGTAGGATTTTTGTGCCCAAGGTGGGTGAGTTGATTATACTGATTCTTAAGGAGGCCAATTATTCCTGATATTCCATCCATTTGGATGTGGCAAAGATGTATCATGACCTGATCCAGCATTATTGGTGGTATTGTATGAAGAAAGATATTGCAGACTTTCTTTCGAGGTGTTTGACTTGTCATCATGTTAATGTAACGACCCGGAAAATGATAGAGTGAAACTAGAGCCTCACATGTGAGTTTGGAGTCGAGAACTTAATGAAATGGTTATAATTGAATTTGACCCAAAAAGTTCTTAAAATGTGCTTCGGAAACTTGTTTAGCTGTATATAAAAAGATC